>JANHAO010006119.1:0-21799 GCA_026873985.1 Saraca asoca
TGAGTTCTGAATGCCCAGTATTTGATAATGTCTAGCCTGGGCCACTGTATGCATATTTGTTATTTGTTTATCAGGTTCCGATAGGCGTGTGGCTCTTATTATGTATTAAGGCCTTGAGCCTCAGTGTCCAGTTTATAGGGGAAATTCTGCTGAATTTTCGGTAGAAATAGAAATGTAATTAAGGGTCAAAATGTATAGTTAAGCTTGTAGGAAGTCTCCTACGGGTGATCTTCTACGCCGGTCATGGACCTAAAAATTGGGTCGTGACACCAAGCATGACGAAGTCAATCATTAGATCATTGGTTATTATACTAAGTAAAGTGACCAGAGCCAAGGTGTCTTTTCTTTTTAGAGCCTTATACTCGGTCTTATCCATATTCGATGCTTCTAGACCCCACTCTGGAAATGTAGTGGATATTATCTTAAATGTGTCCTATTCAGTGAGCAAGAATTGAATCTTCTATTGCCATAGAGGATAGTTATCCGCATCAAGTTTTACATATTTGTTTAGTTCGACTATAATGCCCTTCATGATAATAGCCATAATACATCATGTAATTTTATACCAATTAGCATATTCATTTCCACAACAAGACATAAATTTCATGAATTGATTAAATAATAACTAATTTATGCTTAAACAAGCCAAAGATAAGCATTCTCAGCCTATAATCAAATCAACCTAAGCATAAATTTTATTGTTCTAAATAAAATCATCTATTTTTATGCCTTAAAACAATTTAGTCATAAGGAATTACTTTTTCAAGCTTAAAAATCCAGCCAAAGTTTTTTTTCTCACTTATGAATAAAAAAAACTTTTAGCATACAATTCCATTAATTGTCTTTCATGTCAATCATGAAGATTACATAGGGAAAAAATATTCAAGATACTAAGTCATAGGCCAAAGACTATGTTCTACACCTATAAACATGTTTCTACAACCAAATGCTCTAATACCAATATTGTGATTATTTATTTATTTATTTATTAAAAATAAATAAAAATTATCTATAGAGATTCATGAACTCACCTATCTTTTCAAATAATGTGAGCTACAATGTATGAAAGATTTTTGATCCTAATGATCTTGTAAGAATAATTCTAGGATGATAAAAATAGCCTAAAAAACATGCCTAAAATCAGTAATCAAGTTAACACTATAAAGAGTAAAATGGAAAACTTGTTCATTTTATTTCTTGCACAATAAAGATCCGAGTATAGTTTTTGAATTAAAAATCCATAGAATAACTGTATGTGTGTTTTTCAAATTATGATTAACCTCACTTATATAATAATATCAGTTATGTTACCCTAAAAAAAAATATATCTTTTGGTTGCACAATGGATACATATCCATAAGTCATAACCACAACACTTAATTTTATCATTATCCCATAATAATAAAGTGTAATTAAGCTTCAAAATCATATATGAGGAATCAAGAGATTTTTCTCTTATTCTTCTTCTTTTCTTCAATAATTATGGGAGATGAATATATATTTAATTTTTAATAATAAATCCCATAAATTTCTCACTATGGGAGATGAATACATGTTTAATTTTTTATTTTCGATCCACCTAGATAGAAAATAGGGTTGAATTATCTTACGGAATGAACCAAAAGACACATCTTTATCTTTTTTTCAATAATTCTATCATCAATGAGAAAAAATACATATTAGAATTTAGACAGTCTTTTATTTTTTATTCTATGTAACTATCATATAGATTGAGATTGTATCATAACATTTGTTAATCATTAATTAAAGTGAACTAATATTAATAACAAGATTCACAAAAAATATACTACATGTGTGCTAATAACTAGTAGTTTCATTAATAACTAAACCCATGAACTGTAATTTTTTGTGTTCATTAAAAACATATCACATATGTGCATATTTAGATATTTGTGTCCATTAACTTAAATATTCCAACACATATCTACTTGAAAATAAAAAAGAAAAGAGGAAATACAGAAAAATCTCTTACAACTTATCTCCATTAAAATCTTATATTCATATTTTCTTAATTGGAACAAAGAAAGAATCCGAATTCTACTGTCATTAATTCAATTTCAAATGAAGTTATGAATAATAATAATAATAATAAAATCTCATATCTGACATAGTTGCTTTCTCTTCTATTGAATGCAAAAGGACAACAATAATAACCTTTGGCAAGTTCTTTTATTACCTAATTTTTTTTTCTTTTTGGCCTTTACAAGTCTACTTAAAAATAAAAACAATCTTATATAAAACTTTTGGTTCAAATTATTTTTTACCTCTTATCTTTGCTTAAATTTCAATAATGTCCCTACTTAAATGAATTATATCTATTAATTTCTAAAATAAATGTAATATCAAATATTTTAATAAATTAATCATTTTTTAAAAGATAAAATTCTATGTGACAAAACAGAATATTAATTGAAACTATGAAAAGCCACCAAGTGAATTAAAGAAAAAAAAAACCTTTTTACTTTTCAAACTCAAAAGGCACAATTTCTCTTTATATACTATAGATTTTCAAATTTTGTATGCCACCATGGTATGGTTATTGGGGTGATATTTTACTACTTTTGTCACGAAAAAGTTTTAATAAAGATGACCCAAGACGACCCTTATGGGGTCATAAGAATTTTTTTGGTTTGTATTTCTTCTTCCTTTTCATTTATCGATCTATATTATTAGCTAGTTTTAAACTTTTTCAAACCTATTTGATAATGAAATAATTGAATTTTAATAATTGATTTTTAAATAATTAATTATAAAAAATTCATTTTATATTTAATAAGATCATTTGATAATTGATTATATATAATATTTTTATTTAGATAATATATAAAAAATTTATTTTTTAGTATTAAATTACTAAAAGTACATTAAAGAAAGAGAAAGTAATAAAAGTTCATAATTGGAATACGAATAACGATAATAAAAGAAAAAAAAATGGGATAATGTAATTACAAAACTAAATGTTTCATTTTTTCTAATCCTAATTAAAATAAAAATTATTCAAACTAACTTTTTATTTAACTGGATTTATTAAATATAATTAATTATTGAGAATTTTAATTGCTATACCAAAATACTTCTTCTTATTTGATAAAGAGATAATGATGCAAATTTTTTTCAATAAGATTAAGAAATAATTAGCCTTATATTATAAATAATGTTAATATGTAAAAATTATTTTTTATAAGAAAATAAAATAACTTTACTTTAGATAAAATATCATAGCCTAATCATAATTTTATTAAATCACAAAGGATTTTATCATTTAAAAATGATTAATTTTTTAAAATGTCAGATGTTACATTTATTTTAAAAATTAAAAAATATTATTAAAATTTGAGTAGCTAAATTTTTGTAAAAGATAAACAATTATTTACTCACAGAGCTATTGATTCAAAGGCAGTACTGAAGGGAGTGGCAAAAGGGACAAAATGATTATGTCCATTTACATGTAAGGAAACTTCATGTGAAGTAGTCATTGGTCATGTCAAGAGTGGTACTCTAATCTATTCTCTTAAATTGAACCAGATTCTCGCATGCTATCTGATGCACTATCTTCTCTGCTTTGTGTTATTGGCCATTGAAAGCATCATTTGAATGGATCTCGGTTCGATTCAACGCTGTAGTTATTGTATTTGATTGCAATTATTGTAATGGATGTAGATTTCTTATTTGAATATGCATAAGAAGACCAGGCTGGCATGGTGAAGAAGGAAAACATCAAAATGTGGTTCCTGTACGGCTATTTTGTCTGTGTCAATGAAAAACTCTGGTCATGAACGGTGCTTGTCCTGTGTAGGTTCCTGTTGTTTATGTATTTATTTTGGGGGATTTGGACATTTTAATGGACAAATGTGTTGTACGCTGCATCCATATTTGGCTAGCTTTATTGTTACTCAGTTTTATCCATATATATATATATATATATATATTCGTAATTTACAAATCAATGAACAGGAAAAAGAAGCAAGATTTGGATGGATTTGTTTAAAGTTCAAAGCAATCAATACAACTAACTATCAAACCCTTGGATTACCATATATCCAATTTTCAACTACCTTTCCATGTCTGATCAGCACCACCCAATTTTTAATGACATGGGCTCTTCCACTGTGCTTGCCCTTTTCTTTTCTTTTGAAAACAAACTTTGACATTCTATAAAACCTCTAATAAATACTAAGCTAAGCTGCTGTGTTGTTCTGTTTGCTGCCCCCTTTGGCTCTTTATTGTCTTAAATAAAGTTCTGCTCCAAATATGGCTGACTCAGAACATTCTTCCTCCCATGAAGCCTTGGAGAGCCCTCAAGGTAATCTATTTGTAAACATACTATAAAGTTTTGATTCATATATATATTTACAAAATGTCAATTCCAACCATTTAAATTACTCTTTAATGCCCTTCTTTATCATATAAGAAAGGCGTATGACAGTAAAGGGCTTCTATAGTTTTCTTTAATCTATTTAACTAAATTTGATGAGAACTTGTTATTTGGAGACATGAATAGATAGAAAAGTAATATGGTTCAATTGCTTAATTAATAAAGCTGCAACACTTCTGTTGTATAGTTTAGAGTGAAATCTTCATCTATCCATGGCTGATTTAAGGGTTATTCCTTTTCCAGACATATCAAAAGAAGAATCGAAGCTAGAATTCTCCGAGGACGAGGAGGCACTTATCATCAGAATGTATAATCTTGTTGGGAAAAGGTTGGTTCTTTTTAAGTCCACGCTCGCTTATCATGTTTCTAGACACTGCTTTACCTGAATAAAATTCGAGTGCTCTCCATAATCAGGTGGGCTCTAATAGCTGGGAGGATCCCAGGAAGAACAGCAGAAGAGATTGAACAATACTGGACTTCTAGATACTCAACAAGTCAATGAGAAGCACAAAACTAATGTTGATTATATGACATGCAGAATCTTAAAATCTTATTTCCAATTCAGCATTATCTAAGCAGAGAAGGCTGCGCTCATGGATCAACTTTCAGTTCAACATGTATATAAGTGCATGTTTTCAGCCGTGGTTTCCCTTCTTTGCCTCTGTCTGCGTTTCGTATTCCTCTTTTTGGGTTTGAACGTGAATTTCCCTGTTGCTTGTGCTATTGCTTATATATTTATATTTGTTCTGTTGAGTTTGTGTTCCGAGTGTAAGAACTAAAATGTCTGATACATGTTGTAAGTGAAATTCTTCTGATTTCCTCGTTAACTATGTTCCCTGGGTGAGAGTGAGCTACATACACATCCTCAATCTCAACGGGAGAATGCAACATCTCTCTCCTCTGTTCTCTCTCCTGGAGGGATGTGGGTGTTCAACCTCCCAACCCAAGGTGCCACACCTTGAGAAGGCCTAAGTTTATACCAGTTAGACCAGGCCCCAAGGAATCTCTCCCCGTGACGTTAACAAATAATGCTTTTTTTTTAAAAAAAATACTTTTATCTCCGTTTAAATTATACGAATATTTCATCTAATTTAAAAAATTATTCACTCAAATCTCCTTAGAAATATATATATATATATAAAGAGAAAAATCCCCTTTATAATTTAATAAAATTATCTAGATCTCTCATCTGATTTTAAAATAATATCACACTTAAACTCAAATTTAAATTTTTTATTAAAAATGATAAGAAAAGATGACAATACAATTCAAATCTTTCAATATAAAATATTCTAAATATGTTATTTAAATTTTATTTTTATTAAGTTTAAACGACTAAAATATAATTAATGAAAAAGTTAAATTTTTACATAAATATAATGGGTTTTTAGCTTTTTGAAATTAAGTAAAACATATATTTAATTAAAAAATACTTATAAGATTTTTATTTGTTTGATTTTAATTTATAATTATCTTTTCTCATCATTTCATTGATAAAAAATTCAAATTTATATTTAAGTGTAGTATTTTTTATATTTCAAAGAAGGTCTAATAAGTTTGAAACTAAAGGAAAGGTTTGCGTGTTTTCATTAAAATTCAGGAGAGGTCAAAGTATTTTTTTCTAAAAAAAATACTACGCAAAAAGGTAAATTTAAATTTTTTATCAATAAAATGATGAAAAAAGATAATTATTGATTCAAATCAAATAATATAAAATATTCTAAGTATTTTGTAATCAATGATGAGTTTTGATTAAGCTCAAATAACCAAAAAAAAAAATTATACTTACATAAAAATTTGACTTTTTTATAAATTATATTTTAGCATTTAAATTTAATCAAAACATATCTTTAATCACAACATACTTAGAATATTTCATATTGATATATTTGAATTTTATAATCATCTTTTTTTATTATTTATCAATAAAAAATTCAAATTTAAATTTAAGTATAGTACTATTTTATATTTCAAAGAATATTTAAGTAAATTTTGAAATTAAAAGAAAAAGTCCATATCATTTTACTAATTTTCAAAGGGGTCAAATGTATTTTTCTCTATTTTTTTATGATTTCTTATATACATAACAAAACTTGAATTAAATTCACCCATTTTTTTTTTAAGGATATGAATAACTCAGCTATATTAAGGATAATAATACTTCACCTTTTTGTAGTAGGGAAATTAGTTTAGTAGATTCCACCACGTTAACCATCTCTTTCACTGGAGTATTGTTAGTCTCACTCCTCAAGACCCACTGCACTCAATGAGATAGGATGTCTTGATGATCATTTCTAGTTTGCATGGGGACCCTATGCCACAAATCATGCAAACCCCCTTAGTCAGCATTTTGTCTGCTGTTTGCATTACATATGAAAAACATTCAAAAGATTCGCAATTGTAAAGGCGTAAAAGATAAAATGCTCAGGTGTAAGAAATGGGAAAACAGAACTTTGATCAGAATATTAATATACGAATGTGACAAGACGACTTTGGCATCGTAGATTTTATTAAACGAAAAGCAGTAGCAGGGTCATTAAACATAAGGAATGCATGACTGTCATGAAACGAAATAAACTAACGACAAGAAGATGGGTAAAGCAAAAGAAAGCATCAAAGCTCAATTGAAAAGGAACCAACAATTGTAATGTTCAGGGTCAGAACGAAAAATTCTACTAGTAAATTACAAAACTCTGTCAGACTGTATTTTTTTTTTTTTTACAGCTTAAACTCTAGTCATAGCCATAGGATTAACTAGGCAATTACTAGCTATTGTGCACCTAAAGGAAGATGCTGCATGTAGCATACACCGAGCATCCACTACATTACTTTGTTTGTAAAGCTTGGTGTCAAGAACCTGCTAAACACACATCGCACAAACTCCTGCAACACAACATCCATCAAGATTTCTTGCATACTAAGATGAAAAAATATCGTTGCATAACATCTTGACAATATACACAAGCAGTACCTTTAGAGTAAGCGCAGGTGTGACAGTACTTGGCATCCTGATGCACTTGCTGCTTGCAAATGATGCACTTGGTGTTCCCATAAGGGGTCCATCTGCAATTGACAAACATGACCAAAAACCAGATGCAAAAAGCTAATATGTAAGAGATCAAGCGAGGTAATGACAGATGATTGGCATGCTGAACTTGAGAAATTTCATACATATGTGCATGATTGACTGGATGCATATATTATTCAAATGTACATGCTTTGTTGGAACTGGCTTTGTTCCACAATTTCACTCATTCCGAAACCTTGGTGTTTTTGCAAAAACCAATTAAGAAGCAAGAGCCATACTCATGTTTACCATTGACTACTGTAACTAGTAAACTAATAAGTTCCTTCATCAGTTACTTGTACACATGGAGATAGATCAAAGTTACTTATATTCACAAATCTGATTTCCACTTCCATCTGCACAAAATGCAAAGAGCAAAAGCATATAAAGTTTGAAGCCCTACAGCATCATCCATAAACAACAACAACCAATCCCTATCCCTTTAGATGGGGGTTTATCTGCATACACCAACCCCTAACTACTGCCACCATAAAAAATCAATATGCTCTCTCTGTATCATAGAACCCATTACACACTCATTTAAAATTCCATCATCCCAAAAGAAAATGCGGGAAGAAAGAAGCACCAAGTCAAGGAAACTATAACAGAAGCAAGCAGGGCAGGGTAGGAACAATATCACAAAAACGGCAAGAAGATATGAATAGCACCTGGTAAAGTGATGCATACAAGCTACTGGATATTTGGTCTGAGTCAGAGTGATTCCAGGTTTAAAACCAATGGTTAACAGTTAAATTATGCCAACACCACGGGGACTTATTCCCTATCTTTAAACTATTGCAACAGTGAGCAGAATAATAACTCCTATTTTGACTTCGGCACATACATTCTATGGCAATCAGTAGAGAGATTTTGAAACAAACAACTAAAACAAAGTAGAAGCAAGATTAACAAAATAGCAATCACCTTGAGTTACTGGGCTAAACATGATAACAGAATATCAATGGGTTCTAGTAGAATTTCCCAGGTATCACAAATCCAAATCATTATAAGTGAATGACATCGCATCACAAAAACACTAACAAGATCATAAACTTACTAAAGCGTATACTCCAACGTGGTCTGATTAAATTCTAGTCATGACATAACTTATGCTTTGTATAACCAGAAAACATGCCCAACAAAGAAAAAGAGAAAAAAATATATAAACTTTATAAGTTTTAACCTGCTCTTCTTAGAGAGGAGCTTGTTCTCGTTTATCTTACGGCCACCGCCCTCTGTAGTATTGCTGGCACCTTCTTTCTACTTTTCCGGTACTATCACATTCGATAATTTCTTCTCGCCTGCAACCCCAAAATTCAATTAACATTTAGACAGAAAATTTAAAATTCATAATAATTTTAATATTTCACCACCAAATCACAGTGAGAATTATTAAAATCCAGCAAATGACGAGAAAAATTACACTTGTCGCAGCCCACCGCGGTCGTCGATTGCTCTAATTCCGAATAATCAAGTTTGCTTCTCCTATCTAATCAGTCCTCTCTGGTCCCCTTGAAACTGTGTCGTTTTATCCTTATTTTGTTCCACTAATTGGCGGTTGGAACGACAAGTTTCGAACTCGTTTTGGAACCTTTGAACCGGAGGGAATTGACAAAGCTATCCTTCTTACCATGCATGGATTCGTGCGGTGCCAACTGTCAGCTCATTGCGCACATTACACACACGCCAGCCGTACAACTGTTAAGCTGTCTGCACAACTTTGGTCGAACAAATCTCACACTCCTTGTCGGAGCGTTCATGACACGCTCAACGTGGCTTGCAAGCAACGCCTAGTCTACACGTTTATCCACCCCAATTATTCAACCCAACTATATTTTAAATCATACTGTACTATTTACTTAAAAAAATCATATTATACAATTAACATTATGAAATCTTAAACATTTTTATCATTGCCCTTTTAACAATTTTTTAATAAATGAATTTTCGTTTAGATAATAAGAATTTGTTCATATTCTTGGTATGTTTAATTCTGATTAGAGGACCTATATTAAAATAAATTCTCTTAAATTCATTTTTAAGATCTTGTTTTACATACCGTATAATATAACATAAGTATTATTGTAAAATATAATATATATATATATGTAAAATAAATTGATATATTATATTATATTTAATTTGTTGTTATATAAGATGAAGATTAGCATAAAATTACCTTATCTTTTATTTATTATCATCTTATACAAAAATTTATAAATTTAAGAAATAATTGATTTGATACTCTTAAATATCACAAGTAAATTATCCCAAATAAATTTGAAATACAACGTTAAATGAAAATGTCCTTCAATGATTAGTTTTTTTAAAAAAATAGAATAATATAAATTAAAGATATATTATGATAACAAAAGGGTGTAGTATGTTTCACCGTATGTAAACACACATGTGTGTGTGTGTGTGTATATATATATATATATATATTATTGTGGGTGTTTTTTGGAGCCATATAAATGGGCTGGTAAAAGCCCAATAGACAAGCTCAGTTAATAAAGGCCTGCTGCAACCTGAATTGAGCTTGTTGAAACAAGGCTTTAGGTCACCAAGAGTGAACTTCCTGAAGTCGCTGGTCAAGGGTTAAAGCGACAATTTCAAATCGATGAGAATGAAGTCTAGCCCATAGATCAGAATGCCCTTGCTGTGGTTAAAGCTCAGAATGAATTAACTTGCGAGTACCAACTTGCGGTTATCAACTTACATAATTAATTAATTATTTTCATGTAAATTCGTGAAGCAAATTGCGATTCTGAAATCTTTTCTTTTTTGACATATTATACACCTCAAACACTATAAATAGGGGTTAAGATCACTGTGCAGAAGGCATGAAAAAAATCAGTTAATAAAGGCCCGCTCCAACCTGGATTGAGCTTGTTGAAACAAGGCTTCAGGTCGCCAAGAGTGAACTTGAAGTCGTTGGTTAAGGGTTAAAGCGACGATCTCAAATCGATGAGAATGAAGTCTAGCCCATAAATCAGAATGCCCTTGCTGTGGTTAAAGCTCAGAATGAATCAACTTGCGAGTACCAACTTGCGGATATCAACTTGCATAATTAATTAATTATTTTCATCTAAATTCGTGAAGCAAATTGTGATTCTGGAATCTTTTCTTTTTTGACATATTGTATACCTCAAATACTATAAATAGGGATTAAGATCATTGTGTAGAAAGCATGAAAAAAACCAGCGCTAATATAACCAAGAATAGACTACCGGCAACATACAAATACTTTGTAAACACACTCACAGAAATAGACTATTGTGGACATAGGGATCGATAATCGATTTTACCCGAACCACGTTAAAAACTTTTGATGTCCTTTTGTTCTTCCCCCCTCTCTCTCTTTTTCTTTCTCCATCTCTCTCTTTACATTCTCCATTTGCAGTTTAGGTTGTTGAACTTCTTGGTTAATTGAATTCACACGTCAATATTTTGGCTTTAGAAGGAGGGCCTAAACTACATTCTAGTTGATTTTCTGCATTCCAGTTAATTTTCCATTCAGTAACAATGGTTAAAGGAATAACCACCCGAAGTTCTGATGCTCCACTTGACCAACCAAAGGGTAACACAAATCAATATTGGGAACCAGTTCATTCTGTGGTAGGCACTTCTATAGCTCTCACTATAGGTATGGCCACCAGCTTACCCCCAACAGCTTACCATCAGCTTGATGTTATAACTCCTGGATTTGACATAGTACAAACATGGCACCAGCGTTAGGAAGCACTCGAAAACACAATAAAAGAACTGGCTAAGGTGGTTAGAATGCTGACACAGGCACAAGCCTTGGGCATACAAAGATAAATTGAAGTTGCTACGCCCAACGGAACGCTCCAGCAGCCACGCTGATTCAGCTCACTTCTCCAACTTGCGAACGAGATCAAATGTCAACCGAGCACAGGAGGATTATAATGATTAGCGATGTGAAAGTTCATGTCAAGCAGAAAGCTCGAATAAGACCAGACAAGAGCATGTGTTAGGTCAATATTCATTGGCTCATGGACAGAAAAAGCATGGAACCTCATATCATCACTTACGTAACCATGGAAGTAGAAGTCAGCAATCTTCCAGCCGATGATTTGAAACTCATGACCTAGTGGTAGAAGAGTTACTCCGAAGGGTGAAGCAATTAGAAGAACGCCCTTAAGCGTAGGGTAGCCGAGAACATTATAAGGAAAGGACATTGTTCACTAGTGAAATCAAAATGGAGTTTCTCCCTCATAAATTTAAAATCCCCATGATTCCACAATACAATGGGAATAGTGACCTTTAAGACCACCTAGACATATTCAATGTACAAATGGATCCCCAAACGACTAATCCTTTGGTCAAGTGCCATGTCTTCCTAACTACTTTTGGAGACATAGCTCGAACATGGTTAAGGAATCTCTCAGCGCACAACATTAATAGTTAGGAAGAATGTCAAAGGAGATTCACCAACCAATACAAGGTGCTGAGACAGCAGCTTGTACCATCTTACCACCTCACAACGGTTTTTCAGCGAAAGAATAAGTCACTGAAAGACTATGTCACCCGTTTTAGGCACAAGGTTAGCAATGTAGAAAGTCCCTTCAATGAGAGCATCCTAACAGTAATCTGGATAGGACTTTAAAAGAATGGTAAGCTATACAAGAGCATATATAAGTCTTCAATGAGAGATTTGGATGAGTTTTATGAATCAGCTACCAAGGAAATCAGGTGGAAAGAAACCTTTAGTCTAAAGAAGTCCAACCAGAAGGAAGAGGAAAATACCGGCAGCCAAAGTTAAAAAGGAGTAATGGTAGGAAAGGCAAAGAAAGCCAGAAGGATGGCTCAACGGGTTAAGTTGCAAAAAAGGCCGGGAGTGAGCAACCTAAGCGTCCAGGTCGCCATGATATCTACAGTGTCCTGTCTAACACTTAAGATAGGATATTTGCAATAGAAAGGAATCCAGAAGATTTTGGGAAGCCCAATCCCATAAAGACCCCTAATAGGTATAGAAACAAAGACAAGTTTTGTGCCTACTATGATGAAACTGGGCACAATACTTCAGATTGTTAGTCACTTAAGGATGCAATTAAAGACCTAATCAGAAGAGGTTACTTGAGAGATTATGTGGTACGACCTATGGGTTAGCTACCTCAACAGCCCCGATAACCAGTATAGCAACAATGCTAGCAGACTCTTGAATGAGAAGAGGCACCCATAATGAAAACAATATTCATGGTGGGCCTTACATTCCAGGTGCTTCAAATAGATGGCATGAATGCTATATATGAGAGGCAAACCACGTCCTAATCATAGGTAATGGTGAAACTGAAAGGCTCGCCAAGAATCCTAAAATGACCTCAGACAACATCACCTTTACAAATGAAGATGCACGAGAAGTACATGCTCCTTACAATGATGCAATAGTTATTCGAGCTAGAATCGGTAACACCAAGGTTCGAAGAATAATGATTGATACCGGCAGCTCGGTGAACGTCATGTATAATGGATGCTTTAATCAAATGGGCTTGAGTTTGGATCAGTTGAAACCTGCTCCATAGCCACTTTATGGCTTCATAAGGGATGTAATACTACCAGTGGGACAAGTCAGACTTCCCATCACTTTAGAAGATTCAGATTGCCAAGCTACTATCCTGGCAAATTTCCTAATTATAGATTGTCCCTTGGCATACAATGTGGTGCTAGAACAACCTGCTATGAATGACCTAGACATGGTCACATCTATAAGGACCTTGACCATTCGATTCCCAACTCCAAATAGGGTCAAATATGTGTGAGGTGAGTAGCACGTAGCTTGACCCAGTTATAAAGATGCGATCAAACTAGGAGTAAAAAGGAAGATGGTCAATGTGGTGTCCAATGGAGAGCAACAAGGTAGGAGTACAATAGGTGCTAGCCATGACCTTGACCTTTGTGAGGTGGATGCAAAAAAATAATTGGTCCAGTAGAAGAGCTCAAAGACATACGGATCAGCGAGACAGATACTGAAAGGTGTTTCAAGCTGGGAAAGAACTTGTCTCTGGATGTAAAAGCCCAACTAGCTGAATTCCTCAAGGCAAATTTGGATGTGTTCGCCTGGAACCATGAAGACATGGTAGGAATTAATCCCAGGATCATATCACATAGGCTCAATATCAACTCTTTTCATAAGCCAGTTCACCAGAAGAGGAGGCCTATGATTGGAGCGCTATGCCACTCTTAAAGAAGAAGTGGATAAACTTTTAGCCAATAAGTTTATCTGTGAAGCTCACTACCCAACCTGGGTAGCCAACCCCTATGCTTGTGAAGAAGAAAAATGGGAAGTGTAAAACATGTATTGACTTCATAGATCTTAACAAGGCATGTCGAAAAGACAACTTCCCTCTCCCAAGAATTGATCAACTCATGGATGCAACTGCTAGTCATCATTTTCTTAGCTTCATGGATGTTTACTTAGGATACAATTAGATCCCCATGCACCCACAAGATGAAGAACACACCTCGTTCATCACTGACGTGGGCTATATTGTTATAAGGTGATGCCTTTTGGATTGAAAAATATGGGGGCAACTTATCAGTGGTTAGTAAACATGATATTCAAAGAATTGATTGGAAAAACCATAGAAGTGTATGTAGATGGCATATTAGTAAAGTCTAAGTAGGTCGCTAGCCATGTGCATGATCTTGGGGAAATGTTCAAAATCCTGAGAAAGTATCAAATGAAGCTGAACCCACACAAGTGTGCATTTGGAGTAATTTCAAGAAAATTTCTCAGAATTATGGTAAACAATATGGGAATCGAGGCAAATCCTAAGAAAATCAAAGCTCTATTAGACATGAGATCCCCAATCGGAGTCAAAGACATACAAAGCCTTAATGGCCAGGTCAAAGCACTTAGTAGATTCATTTCAAAAGCGACAGATAAGTGTGTTTCCTTCTTTGATGCACTAAAAAAGGCAAAACACTTTAAGTGGACCGAGCAATATGAAGTCATCTTCCAGCAACTCAAAGAATACATGGGTCAAGTTCCTCTTTTGTTCAAACTAAATGAAAGTGAAAAGCTCATTGTTTACCTGGGAGTATCTCAGCATGCTCTCAATGCGGCCCTCATATGAGAAGAAGTTGGAGTATAGTTTCTAGTTTACTATGTAAGCAAAAGATTGTTAGATGCTGAGATGAAGTACTCGCCAATGGAGAAACTTATCTATTGCCTCGTAATGGCATCAAGGAATTTGAGACCATATTTTCAAGCATATAACATAGTGGTGCAAATGCAGTTCCCACTAAGGCAAATCCTATAGAAGATTGATGCTTTAGGTTGTTTACTCAAGTACTTAATTCGATATTGAGTATAAGCCGAGGCCAGCAATCAAAGGACAAGTCTTAGCAGACTTCATTGTAGAATTCACGGGCCCCATAGAGGATTAAATAAAGGCCTCAGAAGCTTCATATTGGGAGCTATAAGTTGATGGGTCATTAAACGAGCAAAAGGCTAGGGTAGGAGTGCTCCTTATTAGCCCAAAGAAGCACAAAATCCTCTACACACTAAGATTTGATTTTCAGGTCACAAACAATGAAGCTGAATACAAAGCATTGTTGGCAGGGCTCTGTCTAGAAAAGGAGATGCGAGTTGAAAACCTAAAGATATTTAGCAACTCCCAGTTTGTGGTTTGTCACAAATGTGGTGAATACCAAACAAGGGGGTCAAAATGGCCATTTACCTTCAAAAAGTTAGAGAATTGCTTGACTCTTTTAAGCAATACGAGGTCAATCAAGTTCCATGAGCTCAAAATGCACATGTAGATGCATTAGCTTGTCTAGCCACAACAAGAGATGTAAATTTCCTAGGAGCAATTCTAGTAGAGTTCCTCCCATCACCAAACACAGACTAGAAAGATGCTATGATGGCAGTTGTTGGCAAAAGACTCATGGATATATCCAATCTTGGATTACTTACAAGATGGAAAGTTGCCATTAAGATAAACTTGAAGCACGTCATCTATGAGCTCAAGCAGCCAGATATTGTATTTTCAACAACATGTTATATAAAAAGGGATTCTCCACTCCACTCTTAAGGGGTATAGATGGTCGTGATTGTGTCACTGTCCTGAAGGAAATTCACACCAGACATTGTGCAAACCATGTTGGAGGGGCTAAAAGGCGCTCTGGCAAGGATTTTATTGGCCAACAATGAAGCAGGATGCCATTGATCTTGTAAAAGGATGTGACAAATGCCAAAAATTTGTCAAAGTCCCATGAGCTCCACCAGCCTACCTGTAACAAATGGTCAGTCCATAGTCTTTCACAATCTGGGGCATGGACCTGATTGAACCACTCCTAACAGCTTGCGGGATTAAAATATGCAGTTGTAGCTATTGACTATTTTACTAAGTGGGCAAAGGCGAACGAACTCATGAAAATATCTTCTTCAAAGATTAAAAAATTCGTATAGGCTAATATTATTTATAGGTTTAGAGTCCCTCAGTAGATCGTGACAATGGGACCCAGTTTAACAGTGAGTAATTCATTAAGTTCTACAATGACCTCAAAATTATGAAAAGCTTTTTAGTTGTAAACCATCCACAGGCCAATGGGTAGGTTGAAGTTGTTAATAAGATTATCAAACAGATCTTGGAAACAAAATTATAGGCCAAAAAGGGAGTGTGGGTAGATGAGCTGCAAAAAGTACTTTGGGCTTACAGAACCATAACTCGTAGTACCAAAAGAGAAACTTCCTTCTCAATGGTGTATGGATATAAAGCCATGATCCCTGTAGAACTTGAAGTGACTTCACAACAAAGAGCAACCTTTAACCCCAAAGTTAATGATCAACTACTCGTTACAAATCTTGATCTCATAGAAGAGACACGAGAAATAGCTTACCTCAGGATTTTGACCTACTAGCAATGGGTTACAAGATACTAGAATAGAAAGATTCAAGTTTGGAGCTACAAAATAGGTGACCTCATACTCTGCCTTATTCTTCTTGGATCTCATAAAACCAGTGATGGGATATTAGGTCCGAATTGGGAAGGCCCTCACGTTATCAAAAAAAAAACCTGGGGAACAGAGCTTATCATCTGCCAAATATATATAGAGATGAATTTCCATGAGCTTGGAATGTAGAGCATCTCTGCCCTTATTATCGATAAATTTTTAATTCACCCTCTTATTCTTACAACATTATATCTTTACTTGTTAATCTATAAATAGATTGAGTAAGTTGTTATACAGGAAGCAAACTATTCGCAAGAAAAAAAGAGCCATTTTGCTAGTTGAGGCTCATTCAAATTGACCAAAGTCATTGTCTGTGACTTGCATGAACATTCAATTTGGTGCTAGTTGAGGCGCAGCTTACATGCAACCTACCTAGGCACTCGACTCGTGCTAGCTAAGGTGCAGCTTACCTGTGACCTGCTTGGACACTTAACCTAACAAATATACATTACCTTCCATGAGCAAATATACATTGTTGTAGACATTCCGACAAATATATATTGCTTAGTTTGAGCAAATATACATTGTTGCAAATAGTCAAGCAAATATACATTGCCTTGCTCAAGCAAATATACATTGTCATGGTCAACTTGACAAATATACATTATCATGCTTGCAGAAGTGTTGCATGCAATCTACTGAGCATTTAATTATGGAAACCAAAGAACAAAGTAGGAATAATTTCTTTAAAAAAACTTCTTTCAATGAGGTAAATGTACATATGGAAGTTCAAAAATGGGACTTAATTATAATGTCATGACCTGTTAAAAAGAGTGGCCCTCAGAAACTGAGCTTTTATGGGTTGAAGGGTCAGTATATGGGGCGAGCAAGTCATCCATCATTTGGTCATTAGTAGCCTCCATGACCTACAAGTTACTTTCCTTTTGAATAATGCCCTAGCCACAAGAAACTTCACCTACAAGCTGTGCATCCTCATTAGGAGAAGCTGCCTTTGCGTCTTCTTCAAAGCCTCTAATGGTTTCATGGATGTTCCCACCAAAGAAGGAGAAATTCATCTCTGGGTGTTCCTTCCATAAGATGAAGAGGAAGTTCATGGTAGCTCTATTTTTGCGACTAGCACTGCGATTTCTGCCTTAGCCTAATCAATCTCTTCTTTTGCTAGAGCAACATCATTCTTAGCCGCCTCTTTCTCTTTCTTAATAGCCTCAACATGTTGCATTACTGCATCTAGCTCACCTTTTACTCTTGCCAACTCATCAGCCATTTTATTAAGCTTAGAGGTAAAGATGGACTTGACAGTCTCATGGTTTGTTATCTCATGAGAAAAAGTATCATTGGCTTTTTTCTTGGTCGCCTCGACGTTTCTTGTTATGTCTCTCAGCTCTAATGTCTCAGCTTTTAAGGCAGCCAAATCAACCTCGAGCTTCTTCTTGTCTTCATCCTAGACCAGAAGCTCATCCCCTAGCTTAATTGCCCCCAACAAGCTCTGTAAAATCAAATAGTAACATTAGCCTACAAAAAGGCAAAAGAGTTAAAATGAGAGGACTTAACTTACCAGCAAACCATGACAAACTATGTAACCCATCAGACCCTCACCAGACATCTTCGACTCTAGCGTTTGGGTGCGGATTCCTAGGGTCTGGTCCACATTCTCCTTGAGGAAGTCAAAATATGCCCTCGTTCTCGGGCAAAGGCCGTTAGGTTGCCCTTCACCCTCGGCTTTAGATGCATCTTGCTTAGAAGCAACTTCTTTGCCTTTATCCATTTTTTGCTTCTTAGCAAGGGGTACAAGCAAGGGTGGGACCTCGACCGCCTCGACCATGTGTAGCTACAAGATGGGAACCAATGCTTGTGAGGTCACTTCTACTGCAGCTGGAGAAGATTGACCTACAGTAGCAGCAGAAATCAATGAGGTCGTGACAGTAGTAGGGTTAATAGACTAAATGGTGGCTTAAGGAGCACGAAGGTTCAGCCTCGCCATTTCTTCATAATCTTGGAAGTTTGCTGGGCCAACCTTTCTGATTTGGCAAGCTCTGATGTCTTTTGTAAGCTCGACATTTAGTGCTGGAACAAGCTTGTGTGAACGTAAAATCTCCTTGTCAAATTTAAGGTCGTTTCGGAAGTCACTCACAATAGCAAACTGAACTAGCACTTCAACTTCCTCAGCCCCTAATACTGGTTTCTCATTACTAGCTCTTTCTGCGAAATAAAACAAATGTCAGATCAAGAAAGAAATAGATATCACTTTATACAAGCTCATACATCCCCAACTCACTTATTAGGAGTAAGGATGAGACCAAAATTGCAAAGACAACACAAAGACGGGCAGGAAACATAAAACTAGTGGGTTTTGTAATTCCCCACATTAGATTTGCCCTTCGCATCACCTTATGATAGAATTTTCTTATACTCGATCTGCCTAGCTAAAAGAAAGTAAAACCCATCCTACAAACCCATACTCTTGATGCTATAAAGATAGCAAAAAACCCTTGCTAAAGAAGGAGGGAGATTATTCCTAAGATAAACAAAGGCAAGGGAAGTCAGCTAAGAATAGGAATTCAGGGTGAGCTAGAATTGACAAAGCTTTAGGTTATTCAACAACTCAACAATATAAGGGTGAGCTAGGAACCTAAGCCCAGCACCAAGATGGTGAACATTGATAGTAACAAAACCCAAAGGGGGATAAGTTGCATGGTCTTTAGGAGAAGGCGCCATAAGGTGGCAGCCCTTGGGAAAGTGGTATGCTTCAACAATACTTCTAAGCTTGTCAAGACTAATGGAAAAAGGATGGTGTTTGAACAACATGTGACCTGAACACCTTCTAATGACCTACTAACCCTCAACAAGGTTAGGATGAACAAAGAATTCTTCTATAACCTTGCCAAACTCGGAGGCTGCTTCATCTGTAACATGTACCATCTCTTCACTATGGGCTGGAGAATCAGGCTCATCAGCACTCCCTATCAGGTAACCACGGCGTCTATAAGCTGTAGCCATCTATAAACAAGAAGGAGGAATGGTCAGGTCATTGTAAGCATACCATACTGAAGGACTAAGACTAATAAGGAGATTTCCTATGTTGTGGGCCATGCAATGCCTCGGGTTACCTTTCCTGAAACCCAAACCCGGGGGGCTCAACTAATAGACCCATCAAGATACTAAACCTTGGAAAACAAAAGACTAAGTTCAACAAACTACAGCCCTGAAAACTATGGATGGAATCTCTAGCAAACACTTAACATACCAGAAACCTATAAAGCCAGGAATTCGTAAAATGCAGAAGGCATAGAGTCTGAGAAAGCTTACCATATCAAAAAAATGGGAATAAGCTCTAAAAAGAGAATGATCGACGAAAACTAGTCTCTGGCAATCTGGGATCTGGGATGTTCCATGGAAAACTTAATGGAACAGAAAAACAGAGAACAATGAAAACTATGGGAAAGCTTGGAAGCAGAAATGCCAGATTTTCAAAGTGACAAGTGAAAGGGAAAAAAGGGGTTTCTTCTCATCTTATTACCCGATCAGCCTCACTATTGGATCGGGAGGCTAATCAACTACCCTTGATCCAACAGCCTAGCAAAAAGCATGGCTACCACATTAACAAAAATAGGAAACTGTGCACATTAAATGCAATAATGATGATACAAATTGGCATGGGTAAAATGACAGAGCAAAAAGTCTAAACGACAACAAGACAAATCACTGTTGTCAGCTTTTACTAGCGAACTATAGCTCCTAGTTTGTAGATCACACTAAGAGTTAGAAGGCTAGTGTTGTGGGTGTTTTTTGGAACCATATAAATGGACTGGTAAAAGCCCAATAAACAAGCCCATAAGGATCGCACTAACCTGGATTAAGCTTGTTGAAACAAGACATCAGATCGCCAAGAGCAAACTTAAGGTCACTGGTTAAGGGTCAAAGTGGCAGCATCAAATTAATAAGAACGAGGTCTAGGTGATAGTCGGCTGTCAACACCGATCAAATTATAAATTTATAAAACTAAGTTACCTAACTACTTGTAGCATATGGAAAACGCAGATCAAACCCAAAGATCATTTATTAGATGATATCAATCAATTAGGAGCTATAAATAAGGGGGGTTGGTAGAATCTGAACTACAACTACACTAACAGAAAACATACAAAACAGAAGCAAAAACTATAAATGACAAGCAACCAGCTAAAGGAATTAACTTGAGATCAATGCATCCTAGATCACTAAATATTCATTCAATTTTTATTAATCATAACAAGGATCCTTGAAATGATTAATAAGTTTTATGCAAAACTCAACCACAAGCAATCCATCAAAATCTCAATGCTTTACTTAGTTTTCCTATCCTTTTCTAAAGTGATTATCAAGATCTCAATAACCATATCCATATCTAAATTAAATGGATCCATTCAACTTAGATATTACAATAAAAACCAAGAGGAAAGGAAGAGAAAGGGCCAGCAATTGAATGCAGAAAGACATACCAAAATCTTAACATTAACCTTTCAATTTGCTGCCCCTTAAACTGGTTACAAGATTAGCCTTCCATGGAGGCTAAAAAATATAGAAAAGAGGGAGACCAAAATCTTGCCCTCTGCCCTCACAAAAAACACAGCAAAACTCACTAAAACTAAGCTAAAAACTAAAGTAAAGGACTCCAACAAAATGGTTCTACCCGGGTTAAGAGAAGAGAAGCTAGTTGCATAGGTGGATAGGTAAATGATGGCTGGCTGAGTCTACTGCTCTGCCATTACATGTTGGCTCTCTTTATAGACTACTTTTTCTTCTTTTTTTGCTCTCTTTTGTGTCTCCATCTAGTTGGGTTTTTGCTAGATTAAAGGATGTTGCAATGGGCTCAAAAATCATGCCAATTGGGTCCTTAAAACTTCAATTTTGCAGGGCCTAATTTCACAGCTCTCTGCCTCTAACTTCCAGCTCAGTTTTGATGCCCAATTTGATCATTTCAGCACAGGAAGTCTTCATATGAATTGTGTATTTATGTGTTAGCTTCCATTTGGGCCTATTTTCACATCAATTAGACCTCTATAACTCAAGTTATTGTCTTCTGAATACACAGAGGTCAGCTACCTATGACAACTACTAAGACAGTATTCTGATTCCGATTTGAGCTCCACCTTTGGATGACCAATTGTATGATTCAGCTTTTGTAGTCTTCATAAAAGTTGTAGATATATCTCTTAGATTTCTTGAAAGATAATAATCACATCAATTGGATAATTGTAGCTCAAGATATGGCTAAATTACAAAAACTGCTCAAAATGGCCCATTATGCAGAATTTTCCAATATGATGCTAATTGACACAAAATCACAAATACACACTAACACAGCTAGAAACATGTCATTTTAGACCTTAAAATGCTAAGTATGAGGACAAATA
>JANHAO010006120.1:0-21754 GCA_026873985.1 Saraca asoca
ACTTTCACCTTAGATTTTCTCTGAGAAATTTTGGGACCTCAAACTAGTGGATCCTTGGGTGTTTTGCTTAGCCAAAGGGGAGAAATTTTTTTAAAGTTTTGGACCCTTTGCTGCCCCCTTGGCCGAACAACTCCCTACAGAATGCACCTTAGCTAGCACGCCATGATTTTGTAAATATGTCAAGTTGAATGCCCCTTCTAGATTAGAAAGGTAAGTGCTCACTTCTGAATTAGAAAGGTGTGTACTGGCTTGTAGATTAGAATGGTGATTGCTTACTTTCATATTAGAAGGACAATTACTTGCTTTTGGATTGGAAGGATGAGAGCCTGCTTTCGGATTAGAAGGGCGATTGCTTATTTCCAGATTAGAAGGGTGAGTGCTCACTTTCAGAATAGAAGGGTAATTGGCGATTAGTCGATTTTGAATTAGCAGGGTGAGTGCTCACTTTCAAATTAGAAGGATGATTGCTTGCTTCTAGATTAGAAGGGCGATTACTCGATTCTGGATCAAAGGGGCGAGCAGATGTTCAGCATTCCAAGCTCGTGGAACTTTAGCTCCATTCAAGAGTTAATCGATAGGCTCCATTTCTCAAGTCTTCCTTAATGATGTATAGGCCTTCCTAGTTTAGACCTAGTGTCTCGCCATTGGCCTTATGAGCTCCAGGAAGAATAAGGTGTAGGCGAGATCATCAATTTTGTAGTCCTAAACTTAGACCTTCTTGTATAATACTTTGCTAAAAATTTATTCAACACTTAGTAAACATAGACATAAAAATTTGAGGACAATTTTGGGTGCTTTCATTAATATCTGAAATATCTGAATAACATTACAGAATCATGAATATGGTACTTCTCTGGTCATAAGAGTGGCAATCTAAGGTTCTATGCTTTCTTCTGTGCAGTGAGTATTGATATGAAATATGTCTCTAATTGGTCCTGTTTGAGCCTTCAACTTGATATGAACCTCCATGTTGTTGATTATCTTCATTATCATCCTTGCAAGCTCGGCAAACATTTGACCTTAGCCATAAGCTGGAAGAGCAAAATGAATGAGTGTGTTGAAGTTTGTCTCTGATTGGCTTCTCTTCCCTAGCTCCTTTCTATGGCTGCTGGTGTGTTTCTTTCTGTGTAGTGCCCTCAACCTACTTTTACGTGCCCTAGGCTTGTGCTTGGGTCAATGCCGTAACCACTTCAACCAGCTCTCTCACCATGTTCTCAAGCATTTCATGACACTGATGCTATGCTTATACTCCATCAATCTCAGGAATAGTAACAGGCTGGCGATGGGCTAATGGGGGCATGCCAATGGTAGCAACTATGATGGGGACAATAAAAGTGCCTACCGTAGGAAGAATTGGGCCACTTACTGGTAAAGCATCTTGCTGCTATTTCATGTGACCCTTAGGCTGGTCAACTATAGCGTCTGAACTCCTAGTGGTTCTCCCTTTAGCCATTGCAATTAGACAAAAAATCAAGGAGAATGTAGTTTAGGGCCCTCCTTCTAGTGCCAAAATATTAACGAGCGAATTTGGTCAACCAAAATGTCTAGAAACCCTAAACTACAGATCAGATGTAAAAAGAGAGAGAGAAAGATGAAGAATAGGGAGACACTAAAAGTTTTTAACATGGTTCGATTGAGTGCAATATGTTATATGTATTTTTTGGTACTATGTGAAATAAGCTAGCAAAAGCCCAACAGACAAGTTCAAGGGGGAGAGGCCTAACCCATCTATGACCCAGCATTGAGGTTGCTCAGTAAAGGCATTAGAATAATTGGCTGTGAGCTTAAGGCGTGGGATGGGGTCAAAGCAACAACCCCTAGCTCACTAGAGACGAGCTCCAACTAGCTAGATTAAGCAAGTCCGTAACCATCTTCCAGAAAGTACACTTTGGTTAAACCCGGGAATAGGATTAACTTGTATAGCTAGTAAGTCACAAGCTTGATGTCACTGGTCAAAGGTTAGCAACGATCTTGGGATAGGAGTTCGAGCTTGAGGATGGCACACCTCCCCCAACTAGAAGCTTGTCGTGGTGAGACCTGAAGCACACGTCCACTCACATACCTAACTTGCGGGGCCGATATGTAAAAAGTAGTTTATAGGGGCCCACTTGCAAAAAGCAGTCTGCAGAAGCCAACTTGCAAAGGTCCAAATTGTCAAATACATTTATTACTTGATGTAACAAATTTACAACTTGTTAAATTACATTTGTAACCTCCTAGCCTCTATAAATAGGAGGGGGAAGATCATTGTAAGGGGGGATAAGCAAAAACTCTACAGAAATAGTGATAGAATATTTGTATTATTGTTCTACTAGCCTGAATAGTGAAACAACTGCACAAAGCTAATATAAACCATCATGGACGTAGGGGTCACACTGACTTTAGCCGAATTATGTTAAAAAGCTTCTAGTGCCCATTATTCTTCCTCTTTCTTTATCTCATTCTTGTTCATATCTACATCCATAACTAGCAGTTTGGGGTTTTAAGAATTATTCTGATTGACTAGAAATTTGGGCTTACCAAACCAAATTTTACCATTAATATTTTAGCACTAGAGGAAGGGCCCCAACTACATCTTCTCTCCTTAGTTTACTATTTAGCAGCAATGGCAAGAGGAAGAACCACTAGGAGCACTAGTGTTGCCACTGGCCAACTAGAGGGTCATATAGAGCAGCAAGGGTTACCACTGGGGGGCTCTCCTTTCCCTGTTATGGACGCCTCTGTTGCCCCCACAATAGATGCTATCACTGGCATGACACCATTAACTCCTCACTAGCCTACTACTTTTGGGCCTAACATAGTGTAAGCATGGCACCAATCCTAGGAGACAAGTAAAAATATGGTGAGGGAGTTGGTTGACATAGTTTGAACTTTGACTCAGGCATAGGCCTAAGGTGCCCAAAGACAAGTTTGGGTTATTGCACCTGGAGGAGAACTCCACAAGCTAGGAGCCTAGTAGGAGAAGCTAGGCAGAGAAAAACATCTACGAGCTAGGTTTGTTCACTCACACGATTCGTGGTTGAGGTCAAAGGTCCATCAAGCTCACAAGGGTGACAATGGAGATGACCAGTGACATAAAAACTCACGTCGAGAAGGAAGTTCAAGTAGGATCAAGCGTAGAGCCTAAGATCGCTATCCTTACGATCAGGGAAATGATCAAAGTCAATGAACCACCAGCTATCAGTCTGAAGCACAAGACCCTATGATCGAAGAGCTACTTTAGAGGGTGCAGTAGCTTGAAAAGTGACCTGCAGCTCAAGATTGACAAGTCTGTTATGCAGAAAGGACCCCATTTATTAAGGAGATCCAAACAGAGCCTCTTCCCCACCAATTTAAGATCCCCAACATCTTGCAATACAACAAATATAGTGACCCGTATGACCACCTGGATGTGTTCAATGTTTAGATGGATCTTCAAATAACTAGCCCGCTAGTCAAATATTGTGTCTTCCCAGCCACCCTCGAGAAAATACCACTGTCATGGCTTAGGAATCTTCCAGCTTGTAGCATTTATAGCTGGGAAGAATGGCAAATGAGATTCCTCAATTAGTACAAGGAATTAAGAGGGCAGCTTGCATTGACCTATAATCTCTTAATAGTCTTCCAACAGAGTGACAAGTTGCTAAAAGATTAGATCACTAGGTTCAGATGCGAAGTCAATAATGTAGAGAATCCCTTAAATGAAAGTATCCTCACAGTGATCTCGGCTGGGCTTCACAAGGATGGGAAGTTGTACGAGGAGATATACAAGTCCTTAGTGAAGGACTCAGGTGAATTTTACAAGCGAACTATCAAGGAAATCAAGTGGGAAGAGACCTTTGGTCTAAAAGGATTTGATTAGGGGAATGAGAAGAATGGCTACAACAAGAATAAATAGAGTAATGGTGAGAATAAGAAAGAAAACTAGAATAATGACTTTGGTAACCAGGCTACAAAAAGGGCCAAGGGTAGGTGACCTTAGCATTAAGGTCACTATGAAAGTTATAACGTCCTATTAGACACTAAGGATAGGATATTCACAGTAGAAAAGGATAGAGAGGACTTTAGGAAGCCCAATCCCACAAATATTCCTAAGAAATTCAGAAATAGAAACAAATTTTGTGCATACCATGATGAAATTGGGCATAATACCTCAGAATGCTGGGCACTTAAAGATGCAATCAAGGATCTGACTAAGAGAGGTCGTTTAGGGGATTATGTTATGTGATTTGTGGAACAATGATCTCAATAGTCCTAGCAAGCTTTTTTCCAACAACAATTACCTGCAATTAGGACCATATTCTAATTTTGTAATGATATCTAGAAATTAAAAATATCTTAAATTGTTATGTTTACTAATCTTTGAATAAATTTTCAACGAAGCTTAGTACTGAAAGCTAGCTACTTTGTTGACAAACTTAACTCGTATTGGCCCCTTTGAACATCTAGCCCAACAAATATGCATTATTATGAGCAACCCAGTAAATATACATTGTCTTGCTTGATAAATATACATTGTTGTAGCAAGATAGTTGAATTGCAGCTCTCATGTAATCAATTTATTGAGGTGAAACCCCTCAAACAAAGCCAACCTGACAAATATACATTATCTTACTTGGCAAATATACATTATGTGATTGGCCTAGTAAATATACATTACCTTGTTTGGTAAAAATACATTGTCACGACGTACTAGCCAAGGTGTAATTCGTATGATCAATCTATCGCCAGCTGAGAAATGACAAATATACATTGGCTTGCTCGATAAATATACATTGCTATAGTCAACTGGTAAATATACATTATCTTGCTTGGTAAATATACATTACCGCAGTCAATCGATAAATATACATTATCTTACTTAGTAAATATACATTGCCATAGTCAATCCGTAACTATACATTATCTTGCTTGGCAAATACACATTGTCGTGAAGAATAGGCAAATATGTCGTGAAGAATCGGCAAATATACATTATCGTGAAGAACTAGCAAATATACATTGTCATGAAGAATTTGCAAATATACATTGCCTACTGAGCTCTTGAACTGCTCAATGTGCCAGTTGAGGTGCACTTAATCACCCACTGAGCTCTCGAACTTGTGCTAGCTAAAGCACAATCTAAGCATTTGATGACTTATTCTGATCAAGGCACAGTTCTCATATGATGTGCAATGCTTTCATGTGATTTGTTGGCCATTTGGCATGACACGCATTGTTTGTAGTCATGATTTACTGGTTACAGCCAACTTATATAAATTCATACAATCTACCCAGTATCTTATCTCATTATCTATTATATTTCACTCAATAAGGTCGATTGACTTATCGAGCGCTCTTTTTACTTGATAATTATTGAGTTGTGGTTTGCAGGAATCTATCTATGGTAGCCTACATGTTATTTTCTATAAAACATCCAATATAATGCACCTGGAAAGGCAAGGAAAAATGAAAAAGTTCATCTAATACCTCTTTCAATGAGGTAAATTCATACAGAGTCCAAGAATAAATGCAAAGTCAAAAAATGGAATGCAAAGTTACAAGATCGTATCCTAAGAAGTCTAATCTTTGGAAGCTGAGCTCTTATGGGAGGAAGGATTGACACATGGGATGAGCAAGTCATCCTTCATTCAACTATCAGGGGTTTCTATAACCTGTGGGTCACTGCCTCTTTGAATTACACCTTCAATAGGAGGGGATCCGCTTGTGAACTTCATACCTTTATTGGAAGAAGTGACCTTCACTACTTTCATAGCTCTCCTCTTGAAACCATTCATTTCCTTAAGAGCACCTCCCCAAAAAAAGAAAAGTCCATATTCGGATGCTGCTCCCACAAAGTGTATAATAAAGAGAAGGAGGTTTTAGATTCCACTTTCTTTATTGCTTTCGCAACTAGGTCAGTAGTCTCTACCTTAACCTAAGTAACCTCCTCTTATTTTAGAGTGACTTCTTTTTAGGCTACTTCAAGTTCCTTCTCAGCAGCCTTAGCCCACTGTGGTGTAGCTTTAGCGTGCTGCATCAGCACCCCGAAGTGTCATATTTAGGTCACTTTTCACCTTGATAGCTTATCAACCGCTTTGTTGAGGCTAGCTATGATGGCCTTGAGACTTGCCACCTCACAAGATTGAGCTTCCTTAGCTTCTCTCTAGGTGACCTTAGCATTCACTACTGTTAAGGCCTCGGACACCCCCAAAATGCGCACATGTTGGGGGGTCTGTACTCCTCAAATATACTAGGATTTGTTCCCTGGCCTGCCCGATGTGGGGCGGCACCAGGCTATTACACCTGGCAACGAGAATGCACCCCAGCTCCCTGCCAATTGACGAGTGCCAGGGAGTCACCTCCCCCCAACTGGCTTGGGTGCATGTCCTCGCGCACTAGCCTGACCTAGCCGGCACCTGCGGCAGGCACAGGTTCGAGCTCTTTTCTATTTTAAGGGCCTCGGACACCCCCAAAATATGCACATGTTGAGGGGTCTGTACCCCTCCTATATACTAGGATTTATTCCCTGGCCTGCCCGATGTGGGGCGGCACCAGGCTATTACACCTGGCAACGAGAATGCACCCCAGCTTCCCGCCAATTGACGAGTGCCAGGGAGTCATAACATGTGCGCATTTTGGGGGTGTCCGAGGCCCTTAACATAGAAAAGAGCTCGAACCTGCGCCTGCCGCAGGTGCCAGCTAGGCCGGGCTGGTGTGCGGGGACGCGCACCCAAGCCAGTTGGGGGGAGGTGACTCCCTGGCACTCGTCAATTAGCGGGGAGCTGGGGTGCATTCTCGTTGCCAGGTGTAATAGCCTGGTGCCACCCCACATCGGGCAGGCCAGGGAACAAATCCTAGTATATTTGAGGAGTACAGACCCCCCAACATGTGCACATTTTGGGGGTGTTCGAGGCCCTTAACAACTACTCTATTTTCCAGCTCCAGCATCTAAGTGGTCACAATAGCCAGGTCACCCTTGAGTTTGGCATTCTTTTCCTCCCACCCATGGAGTGTTTCCCCCATCTTTATTATTCCTAGCACACCCTGGAAAATTAAATGGATCAAATCAAATTATGAAGGAGCAAAAGAATCAAGGTAAAAGGGCATTACTTACCAATAAGCCATGATGAGCTGCATAGTGCATCAGCCCTCTATGTGAGACTACCTTTGCTTCCAACACTTGGGAACTGGTGTGGATCCCAAGATCACCTCTACATTCCTCTAGAGGAAGTCAAAATACTTCTATGTGTTTGGACCAAGGCTCAGTCAATGCTCCTTAGCTGTGACTTTGTGAGCCACACATTTTGAAGTGGAAGTGACCCTTTTCCCCTTTTTTACTTTTCATTTTTTGGTAGGGGGCTCAGGTGGGGCCACGATCTTGACTGCCTCAATCACCTCAGGATGTGAGGTGGGGAAACTATTGTGAAGGTGCTACAGTCAAGGCAGGAGCAGACTGATCTATAACAGCAAGGGCTACAGTAGTGTCAGGACCCGATAAGGTCATAGCAACTTCTGGGTCTTCAGGCTCATTAGGAGGTGGCCTTCAGAGAATGAGTTTCACCATATTCTTATAGTTCTTGAGATGTGCTGGACCGATCTCCCTAATTCGGTGAGCTTTGATCTCATTAATGAGCTCGATGTTCAATGTTGGAGTGAGCTTATGGGAACGAAGGAGATCATCATTGAATCTGAGATCATTTTTTAGATCATTTATAGTAGCAAATTATCCTGGTACCTCAACCTTCTCAGCCTCAAGCACTAGCTTCTCCTTGCTAGCCTTATTTGCAAAAATAAGACAAAATGTCAAAATGATAACATGAATTCATGATAACTTGCATGTCTTTAGCTCACTTGCTAGGCATTAGAACAAAACTAAAGTTGTGAAGGGGATGCAAAAAGAGGCATGAAACGTAAAACCAGTGAGTCTAATAATTCCCTATGTTTGATTTGCCCTTGGCATCCCTTGAGGCAAGATCCTCTTGAAATTAGTATACCAAGCTGAGAGGTAATAAATCCCATCTGGATAGCCCATACTCCTAATGCTATAAAGGTGGCACAAAACTCTTGCAAATCACAGTGGAAAGCTATTTCTCAAATACATAAGTGCAAGAGAAGTGAGCTGAAAGTATGAGTTTGGGGTCAGTTAGAATGGGCAGAGCTTTAATCTATTTAATAGATTAATAATGTAAGGCTGAGCTGGGAACTTGAGCCCAGTAGTGAGATGTTGGGTACTAACAGCAACAAATCCTCAGGGAGGATGGGCTACGTGGCCACCAGGGAAAGGTGCCATGAAGCCGCAATTCTTGGGGAAGCGATAATATTCAACTATGTTTTGGAGTTTATCTAGTCCAATGGTTGAAGGGTAATGATTAAATATTGAGTGATCTAAAGAGCTCTCAGCAACCTGCTACCCTTCATTGGGGTCAAGTCAAGGAATAGATTATTCAGCAACCTCACCACTCCTTGATGCCACTTCAACTAAGGGGAATGCCAACTCCTCACTTTGTGTTGGGGAGTTAAACTCATCATCACTCCCTATTCCGTGGCTTTGACATTTATGAATTGCAACAATATACATAAAAAGACAAATAGTTAGGTCACTTCAAGTAGACTATATCAGAAAAGTTAAAGCTTCTCTTTGCTGGATAAAGAATTTTCCTATGCAGCAGATCATACACACCTCAAGCCACCATATTAGAGACCCAGACTATTGAAAACTTGAGGAGGCTTAACTAATAAAACCTACTAGACCACCAAACCCTGGGGAAATAGAAAGCTAAATCTAGTAATCTACAGCCTAAAAACTCGTAGGCAAAAATTTCTAGTAGCAAATAGGCACTTATCACCGGATCAGGCAGCGCAATACCAGAAACCCATAAAATAAAGCATTCTAAAAGCAAAAATCCTGAGAAGGCTTACCATGTCAAAAGGATGAGTCAGGTTCCAAAATGGATGAAGGTGAAATGAATTATGAATAAAATGATCGATTTACCACAATAACAATAGCGAGGTCAATGGAGTAGGAGAATGAAACTGGAGATTGTTGCTCAAGAATTTGTAAGGCAAAACATCAGTTTTCAAAAGTAAGAGGGAAAAAAGGGGCTTCTCATTTAGTGTGGCGCTGATGGCCCGACTGTTCGATTTAGGGACTAATCAATTGCCTATGATTTGAGGGTCTAGAGAATAGCTGGGCTCAGTCATCGCTGTACTAGCAGGCATGGAAAAGTGCATGCAATTAATGTGGAAATGATGGTATGGGTAGGTGAAATGAAAAAATAGAAATATGAATGACAACATGGCTCATCCCAATCCCCAGCTTTTGCCAGCAAAATTAGCTTCTAGTCCACAAAACAAATTGAGAGCTAGGGTGCTAATGTTATATATATTTTCTAGTACTACGTGAAATAGGCTAGGAAAAGCCCAACAGACAAGTTCAAGGTGGAGAGGCCTAACCCATCCATGACCCAACATCGAGGTTGCTCAACAAAGGCATTAAAATAATCGGCCATGAGCTTAAGGTATGGGACGAGGTCAAAGCAATGGGCCCTAGCTCGCTAGAGACGAGCTCTAGCTCACTAGATGAAGCAAGCCCTCAATCATGTTCTAGAAAGGACACTTTGGTTAAACTCGGGAATGGGACCAACTTGCATAGTCAGTAGGTCACCTTGTGCGAGCTTGGACCACACAAACTTGATCTTACTGGTCAAAGGTCAGCAACGATCTCGGGATAGGAGTTCAAGCTTGTAGGACGTAGCACCTCTCCTAACTAGAAGCCTACCATGGTGAGACTTGAAGCACACGTCCACTTACATACCTGACTTGTAGGGTCAATATGCAAAAAGTAGTTTATAGGGGCCCACTCACAGAAAGCAGTCTGTAAAAGCTGACTTACAGAGGTCCAAATTGTCAAATACATTTATTACATGATGTAATAGATTTATAACTTGTTAAATTACATTTGTAACCTCCCAGCCTTTATAAATAGGAGGGGGAGATCATTGTAAAGGGGGATAAGTAGAAACTTTGCCAGAATAGTGATAGAATATTTGTATTGTTGTTCTACTGGTCTGAACAGTGAAACAGCTGTACAAAGCTAATATAAACCACTATAGACATAGGGGTCACACTAACTTTAGCCGAACTATGTTAAAAAGCTTTTGGTGCTCATTGTTCTTCCTCTTTCTCTATCTCATTCTTGCTCATATCTACATCTATAATTGGTAGTTTGGGGTTTCAAGAACTGTTCTAGTTGACAAGAAGTTTGGGCTTACCAAACCAAATTTTACCATCAACACAATGCTTTATGTCCATGGTTATTTTATTTCTCAGTCTTTTTTCTAAGTATTTGTATCTGTTAATTGATTGTCTCTTGTACAATGATTTCATCCCTTTTTATAATGATTGGGGTATTACAGTTTGAATGTAAATCAATTACAAATAAGGATTATGAATTGATTAGGATTACATAACAAATAATAATGGATTCCTATTAAAATAGGAAACTAAATGGATCTCCTTGGATTGATCATTGAGAAAATGTGCTTCAAGCTATGAGTTAGGCCTTGTTCCTAACGGCCTAAGGTTGTTGCTTTGACTCTTGTTGACCAGTGACCTGCGTTCGCATTTGGCAACTTGGGGAATTGCTCCGATGACATCAATCACAGTTGAGCTGGGCCCTTATCAGCTGGATCTGTCCATTGAGCTTTTACTAGCCTATTTGTATGGACCTAAAAATACCTACAACACCTTCAAAGTCACCAAATTTCACCTCTAATATTTCTTTGATTAAAAACAAGAATTTTATTCCATAAAAAAAAAGAATATGATTTTATAGACTTTAAATTCAAACAATTCTCTTTCACACTCAAAAATTTTATTCCATCCAAAAAATGAGATAATTATGTCGTTGTATGGAATAAAAGCCTCAAAAGTTTCATGATCAATTATTTCAAATATAAACTTAATCAAGAACAGTGGTCAATCATAAAAATAATATTCTATTGTAGAAAAGAATGAAACTAATGTGAATGTAGGAGATTAAATTTACATTTTAGTCTTTTAAAATTTATATGAACTTGTTAGACTCAGCAGAAATAATCTATTTGAATTTTTTAGGAAAGAATAATTCTTTTTATATATTAAAAAATAGAGATAAGAATATCACACTATCTGTGTAAGCCATAAGATTCGTGGTGTGAGCATTTCGTAGGAGTACTGAAAGTGAGAAATCATGTATAGAAATAACTGTATTGAGAAGGAACTTCTAATGAATTGTACTTGTCCCAATGTTTGCTAGGTCGTGTGAGAATTTTGTTTGTACCAATGGAAAGATAATGGACGAAGATATTTATAGGACAGCTTAATTACGTGTCCAATTTAGAATGAAATAGATAATTATAAGTATTAATGAAACATTTAAAGTTCAATTACTTAATTCAAAATTGGTTGGATCCACATAAAGTATTAGAGTACCTTAACCTCTATTGAATAATTAAGGCCAAATGATCATTTCTTTGTCGCGTGATAATTATAACATACAAATTATGATGAAATGGCATAATGGCAGTATCTGTTGCGGGCAAAATCTGGCCTCACGCAATAAAAAGGGTAAGAGTCCCACGAAGACTAAGAACTAGCTAGGAATAGCTTCGCCTCATTAACCAAGAGGTTAGGATGCAAGTAAGGCCGGAGGTAGCTCGCTAGAGTTCGTCAAAAGTTGAGCTCACTTCGCTGAGAGAAAGCCAGTAGTAACCCTGAGCTAAGCATTTTAGCTCACAAGACCAGGTGTATTGCTCAACTAAAGGTTTAATGAGATCAAAACACTAAGTAGACCTACGTTAGGTCTCAAATCTAGCAGACATATGGGCCCGCTTGTAGAAAGCCATCTGGAAAGAGCCGAATTGTAAGAAGATAATTGTCTTGTACATTTAATGTTTATAATGATGTATTTGTAACATGTAAAATTATAATTATGACCTTCTTCCTTTTATAAATAATAGGGAAGAAACCCTTGTAGAAGAAGAGAACCCAATATATTGAAATTTTGTAGAATTCACTTCAGATTAATAAAATCTACCGTGGATGTAGGGTCCGGTGTCGCCTAAATTTAGCCGAACCACGTTAAAAATACTGCTCTCCAATGCTCTTCTTCCTCTCTTCCATCCCCATCATCTTCTCTGTCTCTCACTTCATCCTCTAGATAGCAGTTTGGGGAAACAAGAACTACACTAGTTGACTGGAGTCTGGCAGAACCTGATTTCCCTATCAACATTTTTGGCACTAGAAGAAGGGCCCTATCTGCTCCCTAAGTTACTTTTTTGATCGGCTGTAATGGTGAGAGGAAGAACCGCTAGGAGTTTTAACACTCCAGTTATTCAGCCGGTAGATGTTTTTACTACTGAAGCTCATCCTCAGCCAACCACTGCCCCTAAAACTAAAGAAGTGCAAATACCTCATCAGCCACTGCTAGTGCTTGAGAACATGGTAAGAGAGCTAGCTGAAACTATTAAAGTGCTAGCACAAGTGCAAGCTCAGGGTGCAAAAAGGCAAGGAGAAATTGTAGCACAGCTCCAGCAGCTACATGAAGAAGCTCAGAAGGAAGCTCATGAGAATCACAATGGTCATCAACCTGGGGGCTCGCAACAAGCTGAAAGCTCTGGCCTGCAATTCGAAATGCAAGACCCGACAATAAGGGATGTTCTCCAAAGGCTAAAATAGTTGGAGGAGTGCCCCTTTTCTTAAAACAATCAACCTTATTATGAGGAAAGCTCGCCATTCTCAATGGAGATTAACATGTAGCCCTTTCCACATAAACTTAAAGTGTCCACGATCCTGCTGTACGATGGAAATAACGATCCATGTGACCACCTGGACACATTCAATGTCCAGATGGATCTTTAAACAACTAACCCTTTGGTCAAATGTCGTGTCTTTCTGGCCACATTAGGAGGCATACCTTGACCATGGTTCAGAAGCCTCCTAGCTGGCAGTGTTAATAACTGGGAAGAGTGTCAAAAGAAATTCATCAACCAGTATCGGGCATTGAAGAGGTAGCTTATGCCTCTCTACCATCTTATGATGATCTTTCGGTGTAAGAGCGAATTGTTAAGGGATTATATAGCCAGGTTCAGTCATGAGGCCAACTCCATAGAAAATTCCTCAGAGGAGAGCATCCTAATGGTAATCACAGCAGGACTCCGCAAGGATGGGAAGCTATACAAAAGCCTTTACAAGTGCCTGGCTCAAGATTTCATTAAATTTAATGAGCGAGTTGCCAAACAAATAAGATGGGAGAAGACTTTCGGTACAGAGGAACTCAGGCATAAAGGTGAAATGGTCACCGCTCCTTATGGCAAAAAGAGGAGTGAAGAAAATCAGAACAGTGGTCCCAATGACTAGCCCACCAAGAGGGCAGAGTGCACGTGACCCCAACATTGAGGTTGCTATGAAAGCTAAAGCATTCTATCTGATACGTAAGACAGGATTTCTATAGTAGAATGAGATAGCAAAAATTTTGGGAAGCCCAAGCCCTTCGTGACTCCTGGCAAATTCAGGAGCAACAAAGATAAATTTTGTTCCTACCACAATGAGATTAGGCACAATACTTCGGAATGCTGGGCACTGAAAAATGCCATAGAAGACTTCATTAGAAGAGGTTGGTTGTAGGATTATGTGGTGAGGTCATCAGAATGGCAAGCTTGATAGATCCAACAAATCGTTGATTGGGAGTAAGAGCCATCTGTCAGAACCATATTCTGATCTTGTAATATCATATTGAAGTAAATGAAGATATGTTGAATTCTTGTCTAATTACCCAGCAGAATGCTACCCGAAAAGGAAAGCCATTCTTATATTAATCTAGCACAGCCAAGAGCTTGTTGAGGTGTGGAGGCACTATTAAACACTAAAAATATGACAATGAGCCAAGAGCTCGTTAAAGTATGGAGGCACTATTAAACACTCAAAATCTAGCGTAGCCAAGAGGTCACTGAGGTGTAGAGGCACTATTAAACACTCAAAATCTGGCAATGAGCCAAAAGCTCATTAAGGTGTAGAGGCACTATTAAACACTCAAAATCCAGCGTAGCGAAGAGCTTGCTGAGGTGCGAAGGCACTATTAAACACTCAAAATCTGACAATGAGCTAAGAGCTTATTGAGGTATGGAGGCACTATTAAACACTCAAAATCCAATGTAGCCAAGAGCTTGCTGAGGTATAGAGGCACTATTAAACACTCAAAATTTGACGATGAGCCAAGAGCTCACTAAGGTATAGAGGCACTATTAAACACTCAAAATTCGGCAATGAGCCAAGAGCTCGCTGAGGTGCGGAGGCACTATTAAATACTCAAAATCTAGCATAGAGCTATGAGCTCAATAAGGCATAAAGACGTCAAAATAAACTAGCTACTTACCAATAAGCAACAAAGTTGCCATAGTGCAAGAAGTGAAATGTAGCTTTCATGTGAATAAATGATTGTAGTTCGCATGCGGTCTCTCCTTTTAGGTGTAACTAGCATGCAGCCTATCAAAATGTCATTTATTGATTACAAGGGCACTTAGATGCCAGGATTTATTGATTGAATATGACCGACTGGTCACCTGAACATCTCATTCAACTATTTTTTTATAAAAGAAATACATTCAGAAAGTGCAAAGCAATAGAGAAGGCTCATTCATTAAAAGGCCTCATCTAATAAGGTAAATTTACAGTAAAAGGAGGGAAATATAGAAACTAAAGCATAAAAGCCTACAGTTATCACTTCCATAGAGAGGAAGAAAGCTAGCTATTGGGAGACAAATTCCCACTAGCAGGAAGAACAGGAAGCTTAGCTGCTTATGCTTATATCCCTCTTTAGCTAGTAGCTCCTCCATACCCAGAGCAATTCAAAAAAGCACTAGGAGTTTAGTTGGCAAGGCTGTAACTCACGGCGGGACCATGAAGAAATAATCCAAGATTTGCACAAGGCTCCCTCACAGCTAGCATGAAGAGCTATCCATAGGAGTTATGTGCAGTAGGCCATTCACGGCTCGTAATCTTTTGTAGGAGGCCATGTGTGCCTCAAAACACCCTACTAGGAGCTAAACTATCAGAAACATGGGGGGCTTAACTAAAGCTTCCATCAAGCCATTTCATAAAGAAGCAAAAAGAGATTCTCATGCTTTATAAACTAGTCTGGGTTCAATGAAAGACCTAATGGACAATTGGCTGCCACGCCAATGATTATAAATCACACCTAGAAGGAAGTATGGCCAAGGTAGAAGAAATGAAAGTTTGAGAGATAGAAAAGATAGCATGGCAGTCTGAATACAAAGACCTTAAGCAAAATTGCAAACAAGGCCTCAGGAAAAATACAACTCCTAATCCACAAAATGAACTGAGAGTCGGGGGCTTATGTTGTGGGTAAAATCTGGCCTCACGCAATAAAAAGGGCAAGAGTCCCATGAAGACCGAGAACTAGTTAGGAATAGCTCCACCTCGCTAACCGAGAGGTCAGGATGCAAGTAAGGCCCAAGGAAGCTTGGTAGAGCTCATCAAAAGCTGAGCTCACTTCGTTGAGAGAAAGCCAGTAGCGAGCTCGACTGGGTGTATTGCTCAACTAAAGGTTCAATGAGATTAAAACACCAGGTAGGCCTGCATCAGGTCTCAAATCTAGTAGACATATAGGGCTTGCTTGCAGAAAGCCATTTGGAAAAAGCCAAATTACAGGAAGATAATTGTCTTGTACACTTAATGTTTATAATGATGTATTTGTAACATGTAAAATTACAATTATAACCTTCTTCCTTCTATAAATAAGAGGGAAGAATCCCTTATAGAAGAAGAGGACCCAATATACTGAAACTTTGTAGAATTCACTTCAGATTAATAGAAGCTACCATGGATATGGAGTCTGGTGCCTCCTGGATTTAGCCAAACCATGTTAAAAATACTGCTCTCCATTGCTCTTCTTCCTCTCTTCCATCCTTGTCGTCTTCTCTGTCTATCACTTCATCCTCTAGAGAGTAGTTTGGGAAAATAAGAAGTACACTGGTTCATCAGAGTCTAGTAGAATCAGATTTCCTCATCAACAGTATCCAATAAAATAATGACTAATGAATTACAATTACTCCAACAAGGAAAGAAAACAATTAAAATTCAAATATCTAATTCAAAGTCTAGTGGAATCATAAAGAAAATCACTTTTTTTTTCAATTCAGAGAACATCAAATTAATTCAACTTAAATGATATTCTTAATCCTAAGTTCTATATAATTAGTTTTGGTGGTGAAAAATGAAAAAAAAAATCATGAAAATATATGTTCAAATAGTAATACATGTCCTTGTGCTATATTATATGCAATGTGTTTAGTACTATATCATTTACAAGTGTTAACAGACATGCTATGCTGTAGTTAATGAATATATTTGATAAGAGTATAATGCATGCTCTTGTACTATTTATTTTAATCATATATTTAAATCATGCATTATGATAAATTGTATTGGATTAATTATATGAATTACAAAGTTTATATTTATTTTATAAGATTGTTCAAAGAAGAGAGAATGAATATTGAAGTCAAGTAATCATAATTTTTCTCTTGCTCTTCTCTAAAAGAGAGTTGAGAAAGGAGAGTTATTCCAAGTTTTGAAGTCTAAAAAGATTGGAGCTTTGGAGGCTTGGACATTTCAATAATGCCTTAGGTCTTTGTTGGGCATAATCTTTTTTTTTTGTAGGTTTAGACTTTTTCTTAAATAGAATTTTTTATAATTTAGAGTTGAATTTTGTTTTACAAATTCTTTGCATGTTTTATCATGTTTTCTTGGCTAGCCTTGGTTTTCAATTGATGAAATCTTTGTTTAGACATTGCTTTAGTTAAAATGTAAAGGTATTTGATTATTTGAATCTAACTCTTTTTTTAAAGTTACTTTTGGAAGGTTTTGCCTCAAGATTTTACTCAAAAAGCTTTAATAATATTTTTAACAAAAACATTTATAAAATATTCTTGCATATTTCATCAATTTGTTTAAGCTTGGAAATATGTTTTTGGATTAAAATATAAGCTTTGAGATAATTTTTAATGGTTTTGAAATGAATTTAAAAAGTTTGAATTTCAAAATCTAGCCCTATGTTTGAATAAGTAATTACACTTGTTTTTGCAATTTTGATCATGATTTTGTTGAAAAAAATTCAAAATTTGAATTCACGATCATAATTACAATTTTTGAACTATATTCATGATCATGACCACAGATGCAAGGCAAGTGCCAAATAGTTATCAAAATCAGGCAATTTGAATTAGCATTTCAATTATGGTTTTGTGATTTTGATTGCAAACCTTTTTGGGGTGACCTTTTTAAGGTGATTTGAATTAATTTTCACATTGTATTTTTGTGATTTGAATTGAAGTTTTTGAACTAATTTTTTGTGCTTCTAATCGCGATTCTGATTGCAAATCAAAATTTGAATTCGCAATCATGATCTTAAGTGGTAATTTTTTAAAATAATGGTTTTTTTACTGTATGCTATGCTCTCTTGCTATAATTATCATATTCACAAATTTTCTTAGTAGCAAAAACCTAATTCCTAAGAGGCAAACATTCTTTTTTCATCTGTGCTTCAATTCTTTATCTAATTTCTTTGATATAAGCTAGATTTAAGTGAATCCATGCCTATTGAGCTTCATTTCTTATTTTGAACTTTAGAGTTCTTTCAATTTTTTTGTTATAACTATTAGCCTTATTAATACAGCCAATGAGATTGTTAACATTTTTGATATGATTATTTTGTTATCTCTCTCTATTTGGTTTTGATGTTGAAAACAATTTAATCTAATCAATATTCTTTAATGTATTATCATTTGTTTTGCAAGATTAAAGTAAAGTTAAAGTGAAATCAAAGTTCATATGATTCATGATATCCAAAATTTCATTTAGGAGTTATTTTATTTTTTAATAGGATCTTTTGTAAGTAAATTTTTATTCAAATCTTGATATAAATAAATTTCTTAAAAATGATAAATTAAGATAGAAATAAATCTCTTGAAGTGATTTAAAAATCAAATATTTTTCAAACAAGTTTTTAATATAATTTTTCACAAGCACAAGTTTTATAAAAAGCATTTTATACTTTGTGAATCGATTCATGTTGAAAAACTTGTGAAAACCATTTGAATCGATTCACTAATCAATTCATGAAGAAAAAGTTTTGGTTTTTTTTATTGATGGTTAGGAAAATCATCTGAATCAATTCCCTAATTGATTGAAGACTTGATTTCAAAATACTATGAATCAATTTATAAATCGATTAGTCAGTTATTAGTTTGTTATAACCACTATGAATCAATTCACGAATCGATTCAAGGACTAAAAATTAGTTATTCTTAAATGTCAGTTGCAATTACTATAAATATCCCTAACCCTATTTCAAACAAATAGTTTTTCATAAAAAAACTTGCTTCTTCAAGAGCAAAATTCTCAGAGCAAATTGAGTCTAACAAGATTAACCTCATCTCTCTTTATCTAATTAAATCAAGACTCTTTCATTAAGATCTAAAGAGGAATTTGCATCTAGATGTTTGAAATTGTCATTTCAAACTTGGTATTGTGTATCTTTAATTTTTTCCTTATTTTACCTTTAGATTTTTAGGTTATTAGGAATCTACGTTTCTTGACTTTAATTTGCAATTTCTAGGTTAATAGAAATTAGAAATACAAAGGAAGAGGTTGATCTTCCCTTTGCATTTTCTTTAGCTATGAGGTTGATTACAGTTAGTTGAAGAGTGTATTGAATTCTTTGTAGATCTCTAGGTTATGAGGTTGATCATAGTCTGAAGAGATAAAAGAATTATTGTATCTAGATTAAACAAGAGCCTAGTTAAATCATATTTTTTTTTAGGTTTGGCAAGAGCCTCGCAAAATTCTTGTTGTATGAACTGGTTGTTCAAGACCTCAATTAAAATCTTAATTGTAGTAATAAGAAGAAGTCATCCAATTGAGACTCAGTGGATGTAGACTTCATTTGCAATTTTAGGTGAAGTTGAATCACTTTAAAAATTGCTATGCCTTTTACATTTTTATATTTTTTGCAACTTAATTTTACTATAATTTATATTATGCTAAATTTCACAATATTGCATAATTCTATTTCTATGTTACTGTAATTCTATTATAACAAATAATCTATTATTATACATTCTCATACATTCTTGGTTAACTGTTTTTGCAATATTACAGCATATTAATTCAATCACTCTAATTGAGATCTTAATCACCAAATTAGCTTCCAAATATAAAAATAGCTTTATTAAAACTTTTGCTTTTGCAATTTAAAGAATCCAAATTATTTTCAAAATAAGTGTATACAATTCACTAACATGAAAAGGGAAAAATCATTTTTCTTAGTACTTTGATATATATATATATCAATATAATATATATATATATATCAATATACATATATATTTTCAGGACCTACAGTTGGTATTAGAGCTTCAGGCTCTTAATACACTCTTGATTTAAAAGAGAAAATGGATTCTACTTTTACATTGTTACTAGAATGTCCTTCTTTATACAAACCCCTAGATTTTAATGAACAGCATTATACATACTGGGAGCAAAAGATCAGAGACTTCATTGAAGCAACTAACATTGATATGTGGGAACTTGTAGAAAATGGTTATAATCCACCTTAAACCCTTATAAATGGTATTTTACAACCAACAGCTCAATTTTTATGGACTAAAGATGAGAGGAAGAGACACCTCCTTGCCTCTAAGGTTAAATGGATCATCACCAATTCTTTATCCCCTAATGAGTATGAGAGGAGTTTAAATTGTATAGCTGCTAAATAGATTTGGGATACCTTAGAAGTAGCTCATGCAGGAACTACTCAGGTTAAGGCATCCAAAGTGCATGTTTTAGTATGTAAATATGAAACATTTAAGATGGAAGAGGGTGAGTTAATTAAAGATCTAATTCAAAGATTCACTGCCATAACTAACCAGCTTTTGTTACTTGGAAAGGTAGACTTGGTACACAAGGTCCTTAGATCATTCACTAAAAAATGGTAACCAAAGGTGACAGCCATAAAAAAATCTTTGAAGATGGGCATGCCAACTATACAAGAGCTCTATAGAAATTTAGAAGAGTATGAATTAGAGCTTAAGAAGTATAAAAAGAATGGAATTGACAAAAGAAAGAAGTCACTGGCATTGAAGGCTGCAAAAGATTCTGATGAGGATGAATCAAAAAGTGATTCAATGATTCATAATAAAAAGGATATGGCTTTGCTAAGCAAAAAGCTACAAAGGATACTTAGAGAAAAGAGGCGTAGAGAAAAGAGAAAGACAGTACCTCAGAAGAAGAATCAGAATAAAATAGATCAAGGAAACACAAATGTCAACACGACATCTACTTGCTTTGAATGTAAAAAGCCTGGCCACATCAAACCAGTTTGCCCAGTCTATTTGAAAAGACAGCTTGAAAATGAAAGAAGAAAAAGAGAACTATCTTACAAGAAGGTTTATTTGGATATCTTTAAAAATGAGCATACTGACTTAGAAGATAAAGAAAAAGAAGAAGAAGCCTTTCTCTGTCTCATGGCAAGACTTGATGATAATGAAATATGTGGTAATGAATCCTTATTTTATTCTAAAGATGAACCTAATACTTATGATGATGTTATTTCTTCTGCTAATGATGATAGTGAAGAAGATATTGATGATATATGCATAGAATTATATGATTCATTATTGAAAGGTAAAAAAATGAATTGAAGCATGTTAAAGATGAAAGTGAAAACTTGCTAAAGAAAATTAACAAATTAGAAAAGGAGAATGCTAAATTAAATATCCTAGCAGAAAAATTACTTAGTAAGAGTAAAACATGTGATCAGTGTGAGATTTATAAGTTAGAAATAGATAAATTGATCATAGCTTTACAAGGATTCACTAGTAGTGAGATAAAACTCAATAGCATGCTAAAAAGTTAAAAGAACTTTAATAATAAATCTGGATTAGGATATAGACAGTAAAGGAAACAAAGAATAAAAACTATAGAAATATTTTATTGTAACCATAAAGGACACCATATCAAACACTGTCCTTATAGAAATGAAACCTATGAGCTAAAGCCTATTGAAAAACTAGTTTGGTTATGAAAGGTATCAAATTTTGATAAAAATGCTACTATAGCTACGAACAAATTTGGATCCAAAATTTGTTGGGTACCAGCAAAGAAAGTATAGATTTTATTTTACAGGTCTGTGTGGGAGAAGAGGAGGTAACTCATGATATTAAATGGAAGTTGCATTCATACAAGTTCAAGAATTTCAAATCCCCCTACATTAGTAAACCTTTCTTATCTTTCTATTTTAAATGTTAGATTGATTTATGGATTGCAATTACTAACTTACGCATTGGAGATTTTGCTGAGTTTGTTTTGTAGGTATATTGAGGAAGAATTGAGTTTTCAATTGATTTGAGAAGTTTATTGGATGCTTAAATGACTAGGAAAACACTTAGAAAAACAAAAATTTAGAAAAATTAAACTCAGGATTCCTTGAATTGATTCAGTATTCAATTCACATTTATCCAAAATTTACTTCAAATTTTTGAATCGATTCAATAATCAATTTGTTAGCCTAGATAACTCTAGTCACATATTTTCCTTAGTTTTAATATTGAAAAACAATTTTATCTAATAACATATTTTTAGTACTTTTGTTTTGTCTTGTAGGTTCAAAGAAAAATTATTCAAGAGATCCAAGATTAGTTTTAGGATTTATTTTTATTTCAATAGGATCTTTTAT
>JANHAO010006121.1:0-21746 GCA_026873985.1 Saraca asoca
ACAATTTATAGTGCACTTGTAGTTGATGCAAGAGGTCAGAGAACTGAAGGCTTTCAAGGCTATACAAACTGAGAAGAATAGTTACCTGGAGCATTCTCTCAATCTTGCTCATCCAAGGTTCTTGTTAAGCATCTCTAGTTATCATCGCCATATTAAATCTGAAACTTCTGCTATTGTTTGAAGTCTACATTAGCAGTTGCTTGTATAAGTCTCATCAAATGCTTTTTGGCATGGTGAATCTCTACATGAGTGACAGTTAATGTAACATTACTGAAACTTTAATTACCACTGACTTGTGAATTGAGAGAGAAATCTTGATGAATTGATTCCTCCTTACCTCAAGTTTGTTCTATCACTCTGCAAAAGAAATAAGTAAAGAGGCAAAAATTTTGTAAAAATGTTGGAGATAAATATATGGTGAAGACATCTATATGGAAATTGTAAATGGTGTTATGCATATTAATAGACATGGCAAGATTTGAATCACACATCATAAGCAAAGAAAAGGTGGGACCCATTATAAGCTACATGCGACTGAAATAATGGGCGGCAAAAATTTACATTTTTGTGACCGAAATAGCGACCAAAATAACTGGTGGCAAAAAAATACGAATTAGCGACCGAAATAGCAACCAAAATAATTGGTGGCAAAAAAATACAAATTAGTGACCTAAATAGCGACCACAATTTTGGTCGCAAAAATGTAAAACGACGACCAAGTTTAAACTATGTTAGCGATCGAATTTGTCACCATATTTTTCGGTCGCTAAATTCAGCGACTAAACAATTTCGATTGCTGATTGTCCTGTGACTAGGGTTTTAGCCACTCCAAAATTTCGGTCGTTGTTTGGTCACAAAAACTGTCTGCGATCAAAATTTAATTTTTAGCGACCAAATTTTTCAGTCGCTAAAATGCAATTTTTTGTAGTGAAATCATACTATTCATACAGCTTCAAGCCGTTAATAACCATGGCACATAATTAAGTCATATTTTATCATATTCCAAAGTATTTGAAATAACAAAGCCAGTAAACAATATATTAAAGAAAAGCAATGTAAACCTCTTTGTTGCTTCAGTCTAGCCATAATCCACACAAACCCTACCTTATCCCTCCAGCACCCACCTTATGCCCCTCCGTCATTTGGAACAGTAAATCTAGGATTCGATTTATTATTTTCCACCATAACCCATCATTCTTATATCATTCATAATATTGTATATCATACCATGCCCCATGAATATAGGCAAGCTTTATACAATATAATCATTTACAATGATTATAATTCTTACAATGATCATCACATACTATTCAACATCTTGTATACGTTCTCAAACTTTATACCATATACCATTCATAGTAATTGTATTTCCACAATCTCAAACATTCATCACTTTCCATCCATGTTTTATGGGGAATTTTCAATTATCTCAATAGCATCATTTTCCTATTATTCACATGTAGACCATCATTTCATTACTATTTCAAATACACAATCTCTATCACACTATCTTTATAACTATCCACATTGCTTCCATATCATTTGTGTATATACAATTACTAGGTTAATTAGAATTAACTTGGAAATCACTCATTCAAGACTTTTCATCTACTTTATTCATCTTAATTACATCTTTTGTAAGTTTAAACTCAAAAAAATAGAATTATTTTCAAAGAAAAAGAAGCTTGAATTGAAAAGAGTGGAGAAATTCTAGAGGCACGATCAAAATCATGAGCAGAATTGGGTTTGAAGTTTAAGCAGAATTGCAATCAAGATTACTGAAGAAATTCGAGTAAAATCGAGGAAATTCAACTGAAAATAAGAGTTTATTCGCTAAATTTTGAAAACTTTCAGGAAATCTAAATTTAATCATGATTCAAATTATGATCAAAATGGAAAACATAATAAGAAATATCGATTTGAATCAGAAAAATTTAGTTCAAAATTTGAGTCAAATTGTAAGAACAAAAATGTTAGGTTTTCGCAAGTGTGATCACAAATTTAGTTCAAAAGGCTGCCATTCTACTCATACAAGCAAATTAAAATAGCAAAAAAAAAAAAAAAATAGGGGAAGCAACTTTGTATTCAACCTTCTATTGAAAATCTTTATTTTAACATGTTTTGAAAGTTTGAATAAGCTTATTACTTAGTTATTCCACAACAAACCAAACAACACCTCAACAGATACGTTCAACCTCAAATTTGGCTACACAATCACCAAAAACTCATCTTATTTATTTGCATCAACTAATTAATAAATAATAAGCAAGAACTCATCATAATTCATGAGAAAGGTAAGGATTACTCACCTTAGCAATTGGAACAAATATATTAAACAAATCTCACCAAGATCTTCAATATTCTTCAAGAACATAAAAGAAGAGCTTATTAGCTTTTAGATTTTTTTCAAGGATTTTTTCCTCTTCAACTAAACATATATGATTAGATTATGGTTCTAACAGAAACAAGTTGTATCTATTAGATTCAAGCTTTAAAACACCATAAAAATTAAATTACTTCATGAGTTAAATAGTAAAATGAATAGTGATAGCAGATTCAGAAATTCATAATTCAACTTTTATTCCATTAATCAACAAGATTTTGATGTCACAGTGAAGAGGAAGAAAAGAGGAATCAATTATAAAAATTTAAGAAATTATCATAAAAGAATAAAAGATTAACTGAAAAGAGAAGTAAAGCTTGTAGAGAGAGAAGCTCTAAGTTTGGAGAAGAAGCCAGTGGCTTGCATGTTTTACAATCGGAAATGGCTTAAAAGGGAGAAAGGAAGCCAAATTTTAATGGGCAAAAATGGAAAAGAAAAATTTGAGTCAACTTCCTTTGATTTCTTCATTAACAAGTTTTATAATTTTACTTATTTGGTGATTTTGTCAATTTTTCTTCCCTTAAAGTCCAAAATTGACATGCTCGTTTATCGTTAACAGTCGTGATATTTCGACACAAATTAGTTAAATTAATTTCCTTCATAATAACTATAAATTTGCACTTGTCGGGCACCTGTAACACTAGTTTTGATTTTCCCAAAAAAATTTCTAATATTAAATTCTAAAAACACAAATTTTACTCCATAAGCATCCAAACTGAGAACTTTCACTTTCTAAAGATTCCTATCATTCATAAAATCTTTTTCCACTATGTCTAAACACTTTGTATCTCAAAATTATAATTTCAAATTCTTGAATTTTCAAAGTTACCCCTTTTATATTTTTTGAAAAGCCATTTTGTTATCAAAATTTATTTTAGAAAATTTAAGATATTACAATATGCTTATATGTAGATGATCTTCTTGTTACTAGGAGTGATGAAAAAAAATTAATGGGTTTAAGGCAACTATGAAGAAAGAGTTTGAAATGTCAGATTTGGGATTACTGTCTTTACTTTTTCGGAATTAAGTTTGTTCAAACCTCAAAAGGAGTGTTTATGCATTAGAGGAAGTATGCTAGTGATATCCTTAAGAGGTTTAATATGCTAGACGATAACAATGTAAATATTATGGTTGATACAGGGTGTAAACTAATAAGAAAGGGATATGGCTGTCTGAGGTATCTATGTAACACCAAACTTGATATATGTTATGGAGTAGGTCTAGTTAGCAAGTTTATGGATAATCCTACATGTTCTCACCTACTAGCAACAAAAAGAATCTTGAAGTATGTTTTTAGTACCAAAGATCAAATATTATTATTTACTAACAACATATGTTCTGGCAAAAAAGGAATTTTAGGTTATTTGGATAGTGATTGATATGGTGACCAAGATGATAGGAAGAGTACAACTGATTAAGTTTTTAAATCCTGCAATACTATTTTTTTTCATGGAGCTCAAAGAAACAATCTATTATGGCATTATCTTCATGTGAAGCTGAATATATAATAGCAACTATAGTTTTTTATCATGTAGTGTAGTTGCAAAATTTACTAGAGCATATTCATATGAAGGTTGAAAGATCAATGAAGATTTGTACAAACAACCAGTCAAGTATAAACTTAGCTAAGAATCCAAATGCTCATGGAAGGAGTAATCATATAAAGACCAGATTTCATTTTTTGAGAGAGCCAATGAATAAAAGGAAGTTAGAGTTTACTTATTGCAAGAAAGAAAAGCAAGTTGCTGACATACTAACTAATCCATTAAAGATAGACAAATTTGAAAGACTGAGGAATATGTTGGGAATGATGTCTTTGAATATTTTGAATTAAGGAGTGTGTTGTAAAGAATAATCCAAAAAAGTAACTATGGTTATTTTGTTACATATGACTGAGTTAGACAATTAGAGTTGGCTGCATTATAAAATAAAGTGTATGTGCTCATCTGTGTAAATGTATTTGAGAGAATGAGAGATCAAAGTGAATGATTACCCAATTGTTGTAAACAAAGTGTACAAGATCAATCAAAGTGTGATTGAGTGAGCGATTACTTTGTGTGATTAAGCAATATGTGAGTGATTGTGAATGAAACAATGTGTTTGATTCTTTAGAAATATGTGTGTGCTCAATCTTTCCGTGTCAGTGTTAGTTTTCACTATGTGTGACTTTGATTCCAACAAACTAAATTGAAGGAAAGATCAAAATTGTATTGTTCATTCATACAAAAAAGGAATGAGCGGGAAAAGATGAAACCTGGGTTTGGAGGAAAAGGTTGATGGAGCAGAAGGCAACCTGTATGAAAGAGGAGAAAAGCTTGTGGTATAACCATGGTTTCAAAATCAAAATTATGCTTATTTGGTCCTTTCCATTTCTTCTCTGAGCAATTGTCATGAGCATGAATTGGTAATATAGAAGACTAGTGAAGTCTACTGGATAATGGAGGAATAAGAGGAGCAGTGTTCTCATATAAAAGTGAGATGAGTAAATTGTACTCATTAAATTTTTATATTAATTATTAAAATTAAAACATAAAGTTATATGATTTTTTTAAATGATTATATAATCTTTAGTTAATTTTTAATCCTAACCATCAAAATAAAATCTTATTACCATGATTCATTTATCTCATCTCCCGATTAAATACACTTCTCTTATATATCTTTATTTGTGAACATTGCACAAAGGAAGCGCCCAAAGTTGCATGGCAATTACATGGAGGCCTTGAAATACTACGGCCACTAAAATTTAGCCGACCCAATAATTAGGCCTAAAATATTGGCCCAATAAAATAAAAATACAAATCACAGTTCTATGTATACGGGAATTTTGAAATTACATCAATTTGACATCCTCCACAAAACCAGAGAATACTTAGGATTATGAAAAACACAAAATACAAATATGTAATGGATTTTTATTTCATGTGTAACTTTCACCCTTGTGAAAGAACAACAGTTCATAAGAAATTGGGAATAAAATGAATCAAGAAATTAAAATAATTTCTTTTTCTTTTTGCATTAAGAAGTACTAATAAATATAATTTTCTTACCAAATAAAGCCCATCTTATCAAATGAATGCCTTGAAGGTTTTGCCAATACAGAATGAAAATACAGTTTGTATGTCAGGAAAGGATAGTCAGACTTCAAACAAAATTTCAGTGCTAAAAGCTGATTAGACAAATCGTACTGAAAAAGTGAACCTCTGCATCAAAATCGTACTGAAAAATTAGTAGGCAAGGTGATAGAATATAAATGTATTATTGACACCAAATCTTAGTCCATACAAATTCCCCCGAAAAACGAAAGGAAGAAAGCAAAGCCCAATTTAAAGGTGAAATTGACGATTTATTATTATTATTTGGCTCCATAAATTGATGATGTTATTGACGAGTTTCAAACAAATTTATTTTTTGTCCGATACAAACAGCTGTTGTTTGCGTTTGGGTGTTTTGCGATGTTATTTGGCCCGACCCGATGCCGTACCGCCATGGTAATGCCACGACGACTGGTCTTTTTCCCGATGCCTTTGTCACGACAAATTTTGGAATCCAATGCCGTCCTCCATACTTCTGATACTTTCCTCTTAGGCCTATGGACCCACTCAATTCTGGGCTTGGGTCACTCCATTACATTGTGTCCATATTCAACAACTTCTTCCAATTACCAAAAAAACAAAACTTGAATCTTTCCAAAATGCTAAACGTTACTTATTTTTCTTATAAATTATTACTTACCACATAGAATATAGAATATGATTTTTCTTGCCATCTCTTTAAATTAAATTGATTGGACATACGCACCTAGGCATTTAATTAAATTATAATTCATAAACGGTGTAATTATATTTATATTAGTTATACACAGAATATTTATGATAAAATAAGAAAAAAACATAAAACATACAAATATAATAAATATGGTTAGATATCTAAAATGTGAGGAAAGCAGAAGCAGAGAGTGGAGACAGGGAGTGCAGGGTCATAGAATTGCGTGTTTTGTCTTTGGAACCTTCTTTACAGAGAGATTTTGTTGGGTTTAGAATTCCATTTGGCAGAGAGTGGGTGCACCCATGGATCACGCAATGCTGGTCCATACTAGAGAAAGCGATACGCGGGCATGAGGTGACGCGTGCAAATTGATGGGTTTTGGAGAAAGATACAAAGAAATGGCAGTAAGTGTAGCAAGTTAATTTGAGCTACGGACAAACCTATGTAAACCCCACCTTAGTACTTACCACTTCCCTAAAAACGGACCACTAAACCATCATGTCTACCCACTTCATGGTCCTCTTAATTTTACCCATTCTCACTGCGCTCCCAGTCCTCAAATCCTTTTCATTTATGTGAACTGCCACTTCTTTCATTTTTCTTCTGTGCATATCAATAGCACGCAATCAGAATCATTCATTTTGATGAGTTTCATCATAGAGTGAGATCCATCAAAATAGATTATCATCGTCAATAACAATGTTACCAAAATTTTGTTCTCTTTTTCACTGTATTTTTTACATTTTGGACCACTCCATGAAAAGTCCTTTTCATATTGCTCCCCTCCTCTCCTCTATCCAACTTTTATTTTTATTAAAAAAACAAAATATATAGTAAAATTAACTTTTTTCGATAAAATGTAATGTGATAGTGTTTTTTCCTTCTTTCAAACTGCGTCTTCACTAACAAACTCATAAAAATTCTAAACTTTCTACATCCTTTTATTTTATTGGAGTTCAAAGCGATAAAATTAGAAAGAAAAAAAAAACTTGTCATTTGAATCACTAATTATATATGTATTGGTCAAGCTTTTTTGGGTTTCTACTATGGTGGAGATGGAGGATAAAAAGGGTTGTCTAGCATTGAATATATAAACATTTTGGTGGTGTGGCACGGCTTTATCTTTGAAGTTTTGCAGTTTCTATTATCCTATGGTCAACCAACTTTTTAAAAAGACCATAACGTAGTTAAAGGAATATTAAATGATTGTTTTAACTTGTTTCATTTCCATACTTAGGCGTGGAAAGCCATTCCTCCATCCAATTCCATGATTCCCTTCTGACTACATTGTACTTTCTCAAAACCTACTTACACAACATATATATATTGTACTAGCAACGCCCCATACGGCATTTATTTAGATATCACCAATTATAAGTGTTATTAGACTATCAATGATAGAAATTGTTTAAGTGAATGTTTAACTTAAATAACTCCCTAAAGTAACTCTTCTATTATGAAGTAACTCCTAAGGTATGAGTCAATATTGCAGTTGCTTAATAAGCAACTACATCTTAAGAAAAAAGTGGGTCTAGTTGTGAGAGAAATTAAAAGAAGTGAGATAAATTATGAGGTCCATTTAAGAAATTTGATAGAGTTACACCATTGTGGAATAAAATTATTTGAGTTGCTTAAAGGAGTATAAAATAATGTGATAGTGTGAGATCCAATAAAAAATTAATAAATAACACTTAAACAACTCATTTAAGTAACTTGTAATGAGAATAGTCTTAGCTCTTCAAACAACTGCGTTTGCGCTGTTCTTCATTCATTGCCGGCGGATGAATGATGCTACACCCTTCTATAGGGACTGCATGTGGAAGGATGGGAGAAATTTTGAAAAAATGTTTCATGAAGGCATCCCTCACACACAATAAAGTAAAACATGTGAATTACTTATATAAGATATATATATTATTTGATTTTTTTTTATTACATAGAAGGTTATTGATTTAGAAAGAGAAGAAAATAGGAGTTTCTTTGTAGGAAAGAGAAAAAATCACCTAATACTCAATAAGAATCAAACACGGAATTCATAGTTTCTTAAATCTTAAAAACATGAAGAATAATCATTTAACTGCATTCTGATGGGCTCAAAATCAATATTTTAAAATTTAGATCAGATATTAAATTGAAAAAATTCTTGGATTACAATTTAATTTAGTTTAACTAATTAAACTAATGGTTGACCTAAATTAGATCATAATTAAGAAATTAAATATAATAAATTAAATTATAAGTAAAAAATAATTAATATATAATATAATTTATAAATTTAAATTTGAAATACATAATAATTTATAAATATAATAAATAAAAATCATTATAAATTTTACAATAAGTTAATAAAAAAATATTATAATTGTGAACTATTTATTTAGTATATATTTCAAAAACTTATTTTACAATTAAAAATTGAAAAAAAAAATCAATTTGAATCCAATTTGTAACAAAAAAAATAAATCGACTGATTTTGGGAAAACAGTTCTAGTTCTATTTCATCAATTTTAATTCATTTGTTTAGTTCTATTCAACTTTGATTATGTTATGGGCATTATTTGGATATGAGATTCGAGAAGAATGACATAATCTAAAGCAGATTCAGCCTCGCCAAAAAGAGATCACGATCGTCAGGCCACGAGTGCCCGCGATGCCACGAGGCCTCGCCATATCGCGGGACCAAAAGGTTTGAAGGGCTACGATCGTATCGACCAAGGCCAATAGACAATCAAACGAGAACGAAAATAACAACCCTGGGACCTCAACCCACAATCTCCTTTTTGCCCCACCACTGGCAGACGATCGTACAAAATCTAGTTAGCAGCCTGAAACGCGTCGGAAGAGCTGACAGCTCAGGACTCAAGCAACACACATCAGCTCCCTGGAAATCCGATAATGATTTGCCTAATATTAATTGTCCGATGGCAAACATTTAATACTAAGGACGACGAAGGTGATCATTTTTCCTATTAAGAAGATTACTCTTATAACCCTCTCCCTCATTATAAATAAAGGGGAAGGGATCATAGGAAGAAAGAGGAGAGAAAATATATACAGAAAACTCCATTAGTGAAAGAGAGCCTCTTGTATTTATAATCCTCATTTAAAAGGAAATCCGGTGAGCTGTGAAAAAGTGTTGTAGCCATTATAACTCGGTCTAACAAGACCTTTGAAAAGCAAATACCAAGAAAGCAACATGGACGTAGGGGTCGATACCCGGCTTTGGCCGAACCACGATAAGTCTCCTGTGTTATTATCATCCTCCTAACTTTTCTCTTAAACTCTTATCGCTTATCTTCATTATTTCTCAAACATGCAGTCAGGGGTGTCGTACTAAGAAAATCAGTTGATCGAATTTTGATGTCAACAGGTTGACTCATTCTAATCTGATTATGAAAATAATTTTATGATTAAACCAAATTGTTATATATATATATATATATATAAATTATTAGTTTAATTAATTTAATCAATCAATCTGATATAATTTTGTAAACATTGTTTGAGATTTTCGACAAAGAGAATAGTAATTTCTTTTATAATAATAGAAATGATAAAATTATCTTAAAAGATTTTTTAACGAGAAAGTAACATTATTTTTTATAATAAAAATAATAGATCATTTAATATATACATAATATTCTAAAAATAAATTGAAAAATGAAAAAAACTCAGAGAAATATGACACGCCACTTTACTATACGTCGGTGAGTGGCATTATTCTCAAAGGTTGTATGGTATACTATCAACAATTGTGTTCTTCTATCTTAATCTTAAATGACAAAGGAAGAGAGTATTACAGCCCTCATGGCACAAAAATTGATGTTACGAATGTTTATATGTAATGGACAAAAAGTGATCAATTATACGTAATAATAATAAACACAAACCACAATTAATATGCTAACGAAAGGCTGGAGAGTGACCCGTTATCGATAAAAGCGTCCTCCAGTTCATGAAAAGAAAAGAGCATCAATTAATGTGTATTTTTTTTCTTTTATGTCAATTTTTGTCCCCCGCCCTCTTTATGGATATACCAACCAAAATCCAGAAAGAAAAAAACTTTAGGGGGAAAATGAATAGAAAGTCTCTGTGCAATTTATCTAGAATTCCCTGAAGCTCAACATTGGATCTTGAAGAATAAGTCTAGCTGGAGAGGATTAAATAAATATAATACAAAACTTGTAGCTTCATCCTCTTAATTACTGTTAATCCAGTTGGATTAGGCTCTTGTTTTCTCTATTATGGAGTATATGTTCCATGTTCCATCATTATGATGATTAAAAATTTCTTAATCAGTGTGTGGTTTGGTAATTAATAATGTTATGAGTACTAATTGAGGCTTCAAGTAGCAAAGTTCAACAATTGGCATGCATTAGAATTTTCAGTATTCTTAGTTGGCTTTATGTTTACAGTGTGAGATCCTCAAATATGCAAGTAATATTTTCCCAGTTGGGTTGGTCTTCAGGGTAGATGGTATATTATCTTCCACTTTTAAAGTTGAATGCAATGACACATATCAAGTAGGAACTATATAATTGGCTTTTGCCTTTCAAAATATTGAGGCAAAACCTTTTGTTGTTCAAATGATACGTCAACGTCGATCCATGCATCAAGCATTTCTTAAGTATTATATTATATGTCACTGTTTCACCTAAAAATAGAAAGGCCATCTAAGTCTGAAAAAATAAAGTGATGAATTTGTTTTCAACAAATGATTTAAAAATTCAAGTTCTAAGACTAATTTTCATCTTTAGTAATTAAAAATCATCTTTTTTATTTATATTCTCTGAATTTTTTTTAAAAAAAAATAAAAGTATAAATTTAAAAAATAGCTAAATATGAAAACTTTTTACTACATTAAAATAATAAATCACATAAAAAAATAAGAGATCAAAATAAGATATTATATCTTATCCTTTCTAAATTTATTCCATTAATTTCTAAAAATAATTTAGGAATCCACATCCAGTTTCCGGGTTTATATCTTTGACGCACTGTATATGATGGTCCTTGCACCTTTAATCTGAAATTAGATTTATAATTTTGATTGACACGTGGCGTGGTAAGAATGATGAAACACTAGGATCAATTTAAGATTAAGAAGGGTTTGAAGAAACCTAAGGCAGTAGGCAGCCCACACAGCTCAAATGTCCATGCCATAAAACTATTTGGTATGACTTTAAAAAGAAGCAAAGGCAGTAAGCCGCAAAAGTCACCAACTTTAACAAAGTGAGAGCGGGGTCCGAGAAAAAAAATTGGCAGTCTTTGAGATGCTTTTAGAAATTTGAGGACCATGGTTTTAGCATTAACGGAGCAAACATGTCTCGGACATGAAAGGAATCCCTTTAGCTACCTTATTTCACTTCACAAAATATATCAATTTCAATTACTCTTTAATTTAAATTTTTTCTTGTGTTCTTTGGGATTCTTCATTTTGCTTTTTTTTCCCTCCTTTCCTTCTTCATCTTTCCCTCTCTCTTTTTGCATCTCAAATAGTTTCATTTTTTTCTATTTTTTTTAACCATCTAGCTTCACAAATTAAGATGTCGAGCAAAACTCAAAGTTTTGCCATCAGATGTTAATTAGGAGGGCAAGGGAATCTGTTTATCTTTTTATTGTTATAACTATTAAGTTCAAATATGATGAAAATAATTATCTTGTACGAATGATTAAAAATAATATTTAAATTTAAAAATTAAAAAGATTTTATTTTATTTATAAATCATGTTTTAATTGAATTTGGATTCTCTTCCATCAAGGAAGCTCGTCACAAAAATATCTACCATCTTCTTTTTATTATTGAATCTCCACTCTTCATTCTTAAAACTCCCCGTTTCACTAAAATTTTTATTATTATTTTTTCTTTTTCCTTCTTCTTCTTCTCCTGACTCCTAAGCCATTTCAATCACTGATATCTTTTTCTTTTTTTTTTTCTCTTCCAACACTCGTCTTCATTGATCACTGGTGACCATTCCAATGTTACCTTGAATATCCTTTCTTTATTTCTTCTATAAATAATCACTGATCTCTTGCTTGAATTTTTATCCAAATTTTTCATCTTTGACGACGACAAGATAGAAATTCCTTCATCAGTGAAAAAGCCTCGTCTTTTCATAACATCCAATATCGAAATTGTTCAAAAGCAGTAAATTAGATGAAAATTTAGTCAGAATTCATTAGATTAGTTAGATCAAAATTAATTCAATATTTTTTTCAATCATTTGGGATTTCTGCGGATTTTATTTAATTTCTATGCACAGTACATTGACTCAATTCAAGGTTAAGATTATACACTTTACAGTGACAATTTCATTTCATTTATTGTTTCTTGGTGAATCAATTTTCATGTTATTATATCGGAGAAGAAGATTGTGCTTACTCATAATTTGCAATAATTTTTTATGATCAACTTTCGTGATGCTTGAGAAGAAGAAGAAAAGAAACAAAGAGATATTTAATGGAAATGTAGACTTTTTGTGTGAGGAAAAAAAATCCAAGTTAAATAGTGTGCACAGATAAATAAAAATAAAAGTCCACCTTTAATAGAACAAAGAGTTTTAAATATAAAAGGGATTTTTTTACAGCAGCTCCTTTAATGAGAGAGGATCCCAATCCGTTTTAATTACAAATTTTATAATTATAAAATCTATTCAATTTACTAAGGATTAATTTACTAGAATTCATTCATTTGGCATAAATCACATATTATAGAAAAAACTTTAGATTTATTTTGACATTTTATTTATTATGATATTATCAAAATGGATCTAAATCCTCTACTTTTCCCCCTCTCCTTTTTCTATCATTTTCAGAAAAATAAAAACACAATTTTTATTTTAAAATCCACCATTTCCTCACAAAAAATTTTTTTGTATCTATCTCCTTCTTAAAAACATACTCTCTTTTTCTTACGAAAAAAGAGGATCTTTTTTCCATCAAAATATATGTATCTTTTAATTGGTTTTCATGTATTTTCCATATATTTCAAACAAAAAAATAATTTACAAATAAATTTAAATTATTATTTTTTTAATTTTTAAATAATAAAATTCATTTATAAATGAATTAAAATTATTGTTGCTAAAATAAAATGAATTCAATTATAAAAGAATTGATTTCAAATAAAATATTAATAAAATTAATTTTATTGAATATAAAAAATTGTTATATATTGAATTCATTCTCGAATTTATGATTGATTAGTGAATGATGGATATGGGTCAAGATAATTTCATATTGTAAAAAAAATAATAAATAAAAAACTAAAAGCCCATTGGCGCCTTTGGATTGCAATATTATTTGCTAAAATTTTTTATATTTCCGAATGTTTTTGTTGGTGAAATTTCATTATCCTGCAAGCGTTGGATCCACCAGCAAACCCGCCTATAGTTGTAGGTTTCTGACTTTTCAAAAACCGATATAGGCATCAATATTCCTTGTTGGTTGGTAATCAATTTGTTTTACTTGTAAGAGATATATATTGATTCCTCTAATCAAATTTTGTAACAGAATTTGCTGCCGTAACTCCCTCCTAGATTCTGCACTTGAGAATAGATGAGAAAAGACAAAAATGACAATGCAATTACTAGAAGTTGAAATCAATTGATCAAATAATGTATTTATATTAATCTTTCCCCATCTCCTTAGTTATTAGTAATTGCTTAACTTTCACTCCTCTCTCAATACCAACATTTTTCTCTATCTTCCTAAAAAGTTTTAAACAGAAGTTTATTCACAGATAACATAATTAAAATTTATTGTGTTTATTTATGACTTAAAATATTAAAATTAATTTATTTGTAATTTATTTTTTAACACTTTATCTATCTCAATTATTTTTTTTCTGATGCGATCTTCTTTCTTATTAAAACCACAAAATTAAGAAGTTTATAAGATTATTTAAATGATAGTTTTAGTAACACAGTTTAAAGTTCAATTATGACTTGAAATGTCATTTTAGAAATTAAATAATTCATCAATGAAACTATGTTCATTATAACTTTACTTATTTGATTTAATTTTATAATTTTAATATATAAAAAAGATCATATGATAAAAATATATAAATTTTATTTTTTTATAAAAAGTAACTTCAAATGGGATAAGGTATTAATAAAATAAGTTACAGGTAGATCAATTTTCATATTTTAAATTACAAATGAGCATAATAAAACTCAAATCACATGTGAGTCAAATCATAGGTGAAAACTCAAATTAAGCCAGAAAACTATCCTTTCCTGCATGTAGGCTTGTAATTCAGTACTTGCACCCATTGGGAAATATGGGAGGAAAATTATTAAGAAAATGGCGAGAAAAACTAGCAAAGCAAGTGAAAAAGAGCACGAGAAACAAAAAGCCTACGGGAAATGGCATTTTGCTTGTGGGAAAGATAGAAAGTATGGCTGCCAGTGAGAGAAAGAATAATGGATAGTACACTTGTGTTTGGATAGTGAGAAAATAAATGCAATTTGGTCGGGCCGGGCTTGCCTTTAATCATTCAATCAGCTTTTGTAATTATAGACACACAGATTGAACTAAAGTGAACTAAAAGCGATTCCAGATTGAAGTTAAGGAGTAGCCATCACAACGGCAATGAATGCCGCCCAAAACTCAACGTTACCATTTTAGAAAATTTTAAAACATCTTGGTCTATTGAGTTGAATAAATATAATATCCATTTAAAGCTTGTAATTTAAGTATGACTATGACTTTGATTACATTTCAATTATAAATATGCTTAAATTGAAATATTGTGTTGGATAAACTATAATTTGGGTCTAAAAAATAAAAATTATATCTTATAGAATAAAATATTTTATCATAATTGTTGACTAAAGAATCATGAATGTGAATAATTACAAACTAAAATTTATTTTTACATCATTTGTCATTTATCAAATTTTAAATTATTCATATTTTCATAGACGATTATAATGATATATTTTATTCTCTAAAATATATTTTATATTTTATAAAAGATAATTTTCTATAAATTAAACTTATTTTAATTTTTTACATAATTAGTAGATAATATTTAATCAATTCATTGTTATTTGTCATTTTAGAAAGTTTGTTTTTGTTTCTATTTATCAGTGATTTTAGAAAATCAAGAATATATTTATTATTATTTTTCAAATTTTATTTATTTATGTTAAATTAATAGGCATAAGTTAAATATGTAATAATATTTGAATTTTTTTTTTGTCCTCCCTGAGCTTTGTAAGAAAAAAAATAATAAGTATTGAAAGAAGATGCAGATTAAAGGAGATATGTGAGAGATATTTAGAAAAAAAATTAAGATTTCTAATTAATTAGTTTATGGGTTGTCAATTAATTAAAAGAAGAGGGATAAATAAAAAAATAATTAAAAATTATATTATAATAAATTATATGTTATTTAGAGTAGCTTTCAAAAAATAATTTTTTTTTTCAAAAAGTTAGTACACCTAACACCTTTATAATATAAAAAATAGTTGTTTATTTAAATTAAAAAAATTAAAAGTTAATTTTTTTATATACGAAAAACACACTAAGTAAAGAATAAATTAGTAAAATATAACACTTTTTTAAACAAAACGAGACTAGTTATTACCTTTCAAAATGTTTTTGCATTTACCTTGAACACAAATAAATAGAGTAATTCATAATCCACTTTGACTTTATTTTACAATAAGCTAATTACATTAATAATTAATTAGTAGTTAATTATATTAATTAATTTAATTAGTTGATAGCATTCTCTGTTAATGTAAATTTTTTTTGTAAAATAAGTTATTTATTATTAAATGTTTATATGTAAAATAATATATAAGAACATAAATATATTCTATTATTTTTTAGGTGTTTTTTATTTAATAATATTTTAGATTTTAATATATTATTTATCTGATTTTTCATTCAAAAGATGGATAATTGTAATTTATTATTTGTTATATTTTTTAAAAAATAAATAATTATAATCTATTATATTTTTTAAGAAATAAATAATTATAATCTATTATTTATTAAATTTTTTTTAAAAAATAATTATATTTTTTATAAATTATTTATTAAAAATAGATAATTTTTATAAAAATTTATTATTATTAATTAATATTATTACTATTACTTATGTTATTATTTTTTAAAAGTTATATAACTTGGCGATCGAAGAAAAAAATAATAATATCTTTTTATATCTTAAATACTAATCAATTAATTAAAAAAATTAAATTCTTCTTTTTAGAGATAAAAAATTAATTTAAATAAATATTTAAAATCCTTCGAATTAATTAAAATGATAAAAAAAAATTATCAAACATCCTTTTCCATAACATGATGGCACGAGTTTCCTTGTCATTTATGATGCAAAGTATGTTTTATAGTTTTCTGTGCCCACTGTATAATTAAGGTTAGATACCATGAGATGACTTTGTGGCACTCTTGGTGCGCTTTTGTTAATTCTTAGGGGAATCTAATGATTACTTTACAAACCTTTGAGGATTAGGCGACCTTTAATTTGAACCAAAACTTCCCAACATTCACTAAAGTTGACAAATACGGTTAATTATTTGGCTGTTACTTCGTTACTAATCATCTTGCTTTTATGTGTAATTAGGAATTAAATCTCCTACCTGGTTCTCTCTCCCTCTCCCCTCTTTCAATGACTAATCGGAATTTTCTACTGTCTATTATTAATTTGTTCTAAAGATAGGACTGGATTTCAAATATCCATACACCAATTTCAAGTATTAATTATAAAGTAATGTTGTAATGAATTCAAAGGAAAGAGACAGAGTCTAATTTTAAGGAATCTGCCTTTTAAATAATTAAACTGTTTAAGGCTAAAATTTTGTATTTATAGAAAAAAAAAAAATCTGCTCTGTGTAACTGTGTGTCTTAAGTTTTGCATCTTCTTGTTAAGAAAAATAATATGCATCTCTCCATTCCCAAAAATAACGGAATAGAAATTATTTTTGTATTATAATTATAAATTTAAAAATAAAAAATTATGAACAAGTAAGAAAGGGAAAAGATCCATGTGGTTGGTTAACATATTAAATTATGTAATTTTTGGACTCTTCTGCTGATTTTATTTTCTGGAGTTTTATTTAAATTATATAATTTGTCGTCTTTATAGTTGCTTTCAGAGTTGGGACCAGACATGCATATCGTGGTACTTTGTGTCCATCTATATATATGAGAATGTATGCAGTGGATCTCGTGTAACTGACACACAATAAATAAATATAATACATTAATATTTTTATCAATCGTTTATCATTTTATTTTTTAAAAAACTTATATTGAAATAATGTGTGCAATATAAAAGATTAAAGAATTGGAAAATGGTTAAAAAAACAAGTTTAATACAAATTGGAATAAGAGCAAGAAATACTGTTGCATGGAAAGGCAAGAAGAAGTACGTAGGCAGGCATATGAGAATGGAGAAGTAACAGAGAGTTTTACGGCAGTGGTCCACGTGTAAAGCTACACGTGCGACATGCAAATCTCAACGGTGTTGATATTAATCTCCATTGAATTTCAACACTCACCTAACGGATAAGCCCCTCATGGCCCTAAAGTAAATGACCATGTGCGTGTCTCTCTCTCTCTCCATAGGAGATAATAATATTTAACAAGGGGATGGAAACAAAAAAAAAATCATCTTACACATGAAAGTTAAAAGTATAGCACTCCAATAAAATATCACATGATTGTTTTTAAAAAATTCATTTTATATTTTAATTATAATTATTAATATAAGATTTCATGATCAATATTCATTTCTTTCATTTTCATATAAAAAATATAAAATTAAGATTTTCACTTAATATATTATATATATAATCTAATTCAAATTGACTACACTTGCCACTATATATAATTATCAAAATATTGTCATGTTCCTAAAAATTATTAAAATCTTCTTAGTGTTGATAGTAACTCTTAATTATTTTATTTTTTAAAATAATACATCATATAATTTATTGATAATGTAAAAAAAAATTATACTGACAATGAATTAAATTTAAATGTTATTTTAAAATAAATTTAAATTTGATTTATTATCAGTATAAATCAATTTTATATTATCATTTATCTATATATTGTCGTATCATTAAAAAATTATTAAAATTAGTTTTTTATTGATAGTGTAAAAAATTTTACGATGATAATAGATTAAATTTAAACTCTAAGAAACTATAAACATAAGGCTCTAAAGGTAGCATTATCTTAATCATGTAATATAAGGTCTCTTTTGTTTTATCCAATAGGTAAGACTTCTGTCCCTTCACATCTTTGGCAAGGCCCCAATTTTGTGGGTTGTTTTAGAGTTTTTTCATATCTTCAACCTAGTGCGCCACCGCAATAGAAACGTATGAGCTGTAAACAAAATGAAAACCAAAACCACCACTAACAAAACAACTATTGAAGTAAAATCGATAGTTGTTACATACGAGTACTAAACTGTATCTCTTATGTTTAATAATTACTAAATATAGAATGAAAGCAAACACAATATATATATATATATATATATATGCATTATCAATTTTCATTTACAAACAAAATTCACTCTCGTTTTAGTTTTTTCAGTTTTTGTTACTAACTCTAGGAATGTAAATATCATTTTGTCTGAATAAACTGCACTAAAAAATCGTACATGATGGTAATTCTGAATCAATCCTTGAAGGTTTTTTTCACTCATATAAACAAAATGACTTTTACATAAATACTGTAAGAACTACTCACTAAAAAATAATTAAAATGACTTAAATGATAGACATTTTCGTTTGTGACCTATTGAGGGTAAAAAAAAGTAATGTGGAAAACCGACCAACAATTTGTAAATGCATTATTCTTTATTCAAGTATTTTCTTTTCTCTACTTCTCGCTATGTTACCAAAATAACAAAATATGTTAAGAATATAACTTTTTTTTTTTTTTGTAAATGCCCTCCTCTCCAATGTTTAACCAATAGATTTTGACATTTTTTTTTCTGGTAAATATACATTTTGGCCATGTTGGTAAGAGGGCTTGCTCCTTTATTTACCGTTTTAAGTTCAAATATAGTAGGTGGCTATAAGAATATTAAAATTGTTATAAATTTATTAGGGCAAACGTGAATAAACTTTTGTTAGAGAGAAAACAATTGATAAAGCTCAGAAAATTCTTACTATTATATATATAAAATTTTAACATTATATTTTATTTTTAATTTTTTGAGACAATATGAGAAAATAAAAGGATAAAAATGTCATTGTGATGGATAAGGTTTTTGTTGAGATAAGTATAAATTCAGAAGCAAGTATAATAAGCATAATAAAGTTGCAATCACATCAAAAAGTTATTACTAAAAGACGGACAGGCCTCATGGGAAAAATGCTAGCATAAGATGATAAGCGTGCTGCTTTAACTAAGCTTATAAGACCAAGGGCAGCTAATGGTTTTTCTGGGCTTAACTATTCACAACAAGGACATATGAGTAATTCCGTCTCCCTTAAGATGACTTGTTTAGCTATCGGAATCCCCAAATATAAATGATCCTAACCATTCAGCGTTACTTGCGCTGTAATTTCTCCGCAATGCTCACTCCCTCCTTCAGCTTCCTCCAGCTACATATCTCTTTCCGTTTGAGTCTTCCTCCGATTCACCCCCTTTCAATACGTGGCATTCCTCCATTTGCTCATTATTCGGCGCACCCTTCAACTACCCGATCTCCATAACGGCGCCGTCGAATTCCCCGTTTCCAGATTCCCCGTCACTGTTAACCGAGTCATGGACCACACCACCATCGCCACTAACAATTGCTTTTATCCAATCCCAACCGTTCAACCTCTTCCTTCGTCATCATAATTTCGTCCTTCTCACTGCACCCAGTCGCACAGTCTCTCCATCCCTCTCTGAATTTCATGAAAAACGCAGAACAGCAACTCCTGAAACACATTGCGAGCAAGTGCAGGGAAATTGCATCAATGGACATGACTCAAGCTGGTGTCAGAACAAGGGCTCAAGCAGCTTTAGCCATGGAAGCTGCAACTTCAGCTGGAAAAGCACCGAAACGAAGAAAGATCACCGACGAACCACTCGTACTCTCCGCATCGTCATTTGTTCAGCTTAAACCAGAGACTACACTTCTGTCGGCGGTGGAGATGACGGTTGAGGAGGAGGAACGATGTCATAGCCCTACCTCCGACGAATTTCCGGCGTCTTGTTGTTCAAGCAACGGATCCATTGGCGAAGGGAGGATCAACTTCGTAGATCTGGAGGTGAAGCGTTTTTGGTTTTAATTACTTTATCTGAGCAGTTTTCTATAGATTTTATAGCTTTAGCTCTCAATGCTGTATTGAGCTTGCGTTTTTGTTGTCTCTTTGATTGCTAGTCTTTGTCATTCATTCATTCGTTATTAATGTATTTCAATGAACAATTTTGCAGGTAGAGAGCGTGCAAGTTGAAACTTCGACATGTAATTGCAGCAGCGACGACGACGACGAAAGGTTTCATTTGAACCTTATATATATATATATATATATATATATATATATATATATATTTTAAATTTTGAATAAAGTGTTTTCATCTTTTCAAATTTTCAATAATTAAATCCGTTTTTGAATTGGAAAAAGCTTGAAATAAATGATCTCTCATAATTCCTGCCGTTTGAAACTCGTAACTCACTCAAATGCTTACAAATATTAACTCACTGATGTCTAAACCAATCTGTCCGGCCGCGCCTTTGTCACACAGGAGAGAACAGACGAGCCACAGTAAGCTTCGAACACATTCACAAGAAATGGATTCAACGGAAAAGACAACGGAGGTAAATTCTCATCGCAAGTCGCCGGTGCAAAGGATGCCCACGGAGTTTGAGCTTGAAGAGTTCTTCACCGCTGCCGAGAAAGACATTCAGAAACGCTTTGCTGAAAAGTGAGTTGATAATATAGTCGAAATTCTTCGCCCTTCGTTGCCTCACATTATTAGTTATTCTTAATTTTAGTTGAAGATTTTCCAGAATAATCCTTCATCTTCCTGGAATTTCTCAGCAACCAAACTGTGGATAATTAACACGATTGTGCATTCTGCTACAACTATTTTGCAGGTATAATTATGATATTGTGAAGGACGTGCCATTGGAAGGACGTTACGAGTGGGTTCGATTAAAGCCTTAAGCCTATATTCTATCTACCATCTCTATCAAACAAGAAGACAGTCGAAACATGCCACTCTGTTGACATTTTTCTTATCCAATAAGTTTACTTACTTTAGATATCTTAAGCTCTACTATCTTCTGCTCCAGGCCTGTTTTGCTTGATGTATAGCTTTCTAAATTTATCGTTAAATTAAAGAGGGAAGGGAATTCAGCATTCCTGCTTCATTTGTTCCACTTCTATGTGCGGGTTATATTATTATATTATACAGAGGGAGAAGCTTCTGCAGAATTTGTAAATTCCCTCTGGTGGTGAAAGAACAAACAGTTCAAATAACAAATTCTACTCTCATTTTTCTTAAGGATTCCCTAAATCTCGTGTCTGTTTCTCTGCTATTAACTCTGTAGGTGCTTCTATCCCAACCTCCTGCAAGGTACAGGCGAAGTCAGTGACTGACTGTA
>JANHAO010006122.1:0-21741 GCA_026873985.1 Saraca asoca
TTAAATCTGGCAGTTGTTGGTAAGAATTTAAAATTATTTAAATTCAAATTTTTTAACTTTTTGAAATACACACACATATCTAACACGTGTTTGAGTAAACTTTTTTTTTAATTTAAACTTCAAAAAATGATCTCCTATTCAATTTGCTAATGCACTATTTATAAGAACCACGTGCGATTTTCTTTAATAACCACTCATGCAAACTAGTTTCTATAAAAATGGACACTTGCTTTAAAAGGAAAAAATAAAAAAAAATCAAAAAATAAAGTAATTGAGTAGTGATGAAATATGTGTCCACTTTGTTTGCATTTGTTAGCTACTCATTTGTTAGTTTTTGCATTAGCCTTTGTTTTCAATGCTAAATGCTTGGTCAGATTTACTTGGAAAATTTTGTAAAAAGTGGCTAACACATGATTACAAATGAAATTTTATTGAAAAAAAAATTCAAAATGCTTAAAGATTTAAATTTAAAGACCTAATGGTGTAAAAGAATTTTATACTATCACTTCCTCTTGGGTTTACATATTATTAAAAATTGTTAAAATTATTTTATTATAAGTAAAAAAAATTCATATATATTCTTTTTTTTTATAGCATCTTACACAAATTTAAACTCAATTCATGAAATATGAGTACATATAATTTGATTTAATTTTAATATATAGTGATTGTGTATAAAAAATTATGCAAAAATAATGTTAAAAATGTTTTAATGTTAGCAAAAATTTAATTGTTATTTTTAGTGGCATCACTCAATAATAATCAATAATATATGTTAGCCTAAGTCACCCTAGTCACATTTTTTTTATTTTAATGTTGAAAAATAATTTTAGTTTATAAACAAATTTTATACCTAACTATATCCTTTAGTGTTTGTTATACAGATTCAAAGTCGTGATTCAAGAGATCCAACTTTAAATTTAAATCTCTATTTTGTAGGATCTTTTGTAAATGAAATCTAAGCAATTTGATCTTCATAACTTCAAATATTTTTAATTGATATTTTAAGGAAGAATAAACCATTTGCAGAGAGGAAAAATTAGATAAGCTATCAAATGATCTTTCACAAATATAAATTTTATAAAAACTATTTTGTACTCTGAGAATCGATTCATAGAAAAACTTTTGAAAATCATATCAAAATAGATTCATCAATCGATTCGTAAAGTTAGTTTTTTGAAAAAAATTTTTTTACTGAAGATTGAGATTTTGAGCTGAATTAATTCACCAATCGATTCAATTTTGATTCAATATATTATGATTTGATTCATGAACCGATTTGATCAAGAATGTTGTTCATGAACTTCATACATGAATCAATTCACAAATTGATTCATAAATAGAAACTAGTTGTAACCACTCTAAATTAATTCATGAACCGAAAGTTAGTTATTCTGTTAGAGTCGATTACAGTAGTTATAAATAAGCTCAACCACCTTCAAATCATATACAATTACATCTTATTCTTTCTCTCTTAACTACGAAAATCAAACAACTCTCGGTGCTTTTCAAGATCATTTTCTTCCTTATTCTTTTCTAAATCAAATTGATTGAAGATCAAAATTCTGCAAATTTCATTCAGGATAACTGAGATTATTTCTTAATTTGGTATTGTATTCATAACTCTATCTTGTTCTTTTATTCTTGAGATTTCTAGGTGTTGTAGAAATCTTGTTTAGGTTTAGAAGAGCTTGTGTTAAATCTTCTAGGTTAGCCAGATCCCTATAAATTCTTGTGTTATAAATTGTATTGGCAATTTAAGAGCCTGATGATCTTGAAGTTTTTCTTCTAATTAAAGTGGTGATTCGGTTGAGGATTATCCAAGTGGAGTAAACTTTATCTATGGTTTCAGATAAAGTTGAACTACTTTAAAATTTTTGATCTTGCTTACTTTTTCTCCTACTTTTTTAAATATCATTATTGCTTAACATCTATATAAAATATTGATTTGCTGTTTACTCAATTAATCAATTAAATTTTAAAGAAATTAACCTGTTGCATTATCTTCTCAAGAAAACAAATTTTAATTAAAGTGTATACATATTCACCAAAAGGAATAAGGGAAAGATCCTATTGTTATCTATGTTTAAACTCTAATTGTGAGACCTGACAATATAAATTGTTTTGCACTTATTCATGAAAATATTTAAATTAGATTAAATTATGCTTTTGTTGCTTATAATTTTAGTTTGTTTTTAATTATATACTTATAGTTTAAAAACTCATAATTAAGTTATGATATTTATTTTTTTAATTGAATAATTCATGTTTCTTTCTGTTAAATATGGTTATTAAATCCTTAATTAATATGACTTAAAGATTGCTGGCTTAAAACTTCTATTCATTTTAATTTATATTTTAGTAGCAAATAACTAAGAAAAAAATAAGCTTTTTTTTTATAGAATTATTTAGTTTTTATTAAAAAAAAATGATGAATCATGTCTCGTTCAATTCATAAATCATTAATGAATTGGTGTTTGTATTATTGACAAAAGTTAATAGAAAAGTCACACGAAATACCTATTAGCAACAAAAAATGAGCACCAGTATTTATTCAAAACTTTTAAATTACAATCATCTAATTAAAAATTAAATAAAACTATAGTAATAATAAAGTAATTTAAGCTTTAAATTTTATATATATATATATTTATAAATTACTCAATTGCTCTATATAATTTTACTTAATTCTTTATTAGGGTTTTATAGCTTAAACATTTAGAATTGAAATCATTATACTTAATTTTTTATATCCAATTAGATATTTTCTATTTTTTTTGTTAGATTGCGTTGGTAATTGATGCATATTAACAATGTTTTATTGATATATCTCAACAATTGTTAATGTGTTAATGGGAAGCTTTTGACACTATTTTTACTTATGTTTAAATGACAATAACTTATGAAAATTAGGATATTTTATGGGTCTACTTAGAGTTTTTAAGGAAATGATGTATCGTATGTTTCTCACTTCATTAACTGTTTCTCACTTCGTTAACTGTTAAGCACATCAACAATTTGTTATTCACATGCATTGATTACAATGAAACTTAAAAGAAAAATAATAAAAAATATTTAATTAAAAATTAAAAAATAAGTATAATTATTCAACTTAAAGTTTTTAGATTATAATAATTTAAATTAAAATTTAAAAATAATGCTAGATGGATAGAGTATTTCAACATTCTAAGGAGCTAGGGTTTTATAAAGTGGATTTGATTTTATTAAAGTATAAAATATATTTTAAAAATTAAAGTAGATTACAATTATTGGTGAAAAATTAAGAAATTAGATAATTATAAATTTAAAAATGATTTTATCTATTATTTATTTTTTATTTCATTAAATTTTAGCATTAATTTTCATATCAACTGTTAGAAAGATTTGACTGTGAACGTCACTGCTGTTGACCAACCGTAAAACCGACCACCGTACAAGATACAACGTAAAGGAAAAAAAAAAAAAACAGAGACAAAAACCCTAAACCCCAGGCTGTTGTCTTCCTTACTTCAACTTCGAAGCTGTAACGAGAAGACTACGGTATGTCTGCACCTGCACCAGAGGTTATCGCCATTCGCGAGTATGAGCTCCGTCTCATTCGTTGCACTCTCACTTCCAATTCCCGCTCTCAATCCCAATTCTCCAACCAAACTGTCACCGCGGCGAACGACTTCGACAGCATCGTCAACAACCTTATCCTTTCAATTGAGAATGGAAACTATTTGGAAGTCCTTAAATCCAAAGCGTCCAGGCTTGCCTTCAAACTCGGCAATAACTCGCTCTCTTCGTTCGATAACTCAATCGAGAGCGCCGACCGATTCTACTCCGAGTTATTGGAGCGGGTTGAGTCGTTTATCAATGGAAGTACAGTAAACGACGCGGAAAGGGCTTCTAGGGTTATACTTGTGATGTGCATTGCAGTGGCTGCATTTCTTAGCTTCACCCAAAATAGCATTACTGGGTAAAGACGAAGCCAGCATTAATGTTCTTAACTGCATTTTTACAAGTTGTTACTATTAAAGTGCCAATCATGACGAATTTTGTTAGATTTGATTTTTTTTATATGATTAAATTGAATTTGAACTGGTGTAGACCGTTGACGGGGATGCCGAGAAGCCCCTTGCCATTGGAAGCAGGTAAAGGTGATGCGTGTCCAGAGTGGGAAAATTGGGCACGCAATCAGCTCATGTCTGCTGGGTCTGACTTGCTTGGGAAATTCCCAAATCTACAGGTATTGATGCATTTAGTGCTGAACATTTCCAAAAAAATACTTAATTATTTGTTTTACCGTCACTGGCAACCAATCTTTTTACGTTCTATGAAAATTGTGTATTTGTGGTCTATAAGTTCAATTTTAATATAAATTTTAGTTGCATATCTTTCTCTTATAATTTTAATTTGACACATTTCTTTTGTTACTGTTCTTTTGTAGTATATAGTTTTTGCTAAGATGTTGCTTATGAGGATAAGAGATTTATTGTTTGAAGGAACAATCTTGTCCATGATTGGGATTAAAAGCCTTTCATGGTGGCTTGTGAGGCTTCTGCTTCTTCAACAGAGAATTTTGGATGAGCGGTCATCTTCTCTGTTTGATCTCTTGCATGTCTATATGGGTGAAGCTTTGCAGCAATTTGGATCTTCAGAAACAGTTACAAGTTATTGGGATACTATTTTACGTGACGGAGAGGGCACAGCAATTGTCTCCATGATTCATTTAGAGGCTGGGATTATGGAATATGCCTATGGGCGAGTTGATTCTTGCAGGTAAAATAGTTAGAAGTTGCTTCTCGCCTAGAAAAGGAAGTTATGATTAAATATGCATGAGATCCCAAACCCCCCAATAAATAAATAAAAAGGACTCACCTCAACATCTATTTGTGTGTCAAACATTTTGGATTTGGGTTTCACTGTTAGTACTTCATTCATTTATTTTCAAATTTAAGTTGGATGGTATAATAGGTAATTGCTCCATTGTTGTTGTAAAGTTTCCCTAAAGAGTTATTGCTTGAATGTTGAAATTGAAATTGCTGCTTTTGATTCTTCTGCAATGTATCAGGCTACATTTTGAGTCTGCTGAGATGGCAGCTGGGCTTCAGCTGTCAGTTACTGGGGTTCTTGGTTTCCGTACTGTACATCAGGTAAACTTCAAAAACTATGTAGTTACTGTATTTCCCTGAGCTTGCCTTCTAATATGGTATTCTTGGACATAGGTAGAACCAAAGGCACAAATGGTTCTTGTTACAAACACGAGTTCATCAAGCAATGCTGAGAACTGCCCCTTAACTAGTACTGGTATCCAGACATATGATTCCAGCATCACTGAAGCTAGTTTGCAGTTGCATCAGCCTGAAACCTCTGATTCTTCTGACATACTTATCATTCCAAAGTTATTGGTACAAGATGATGAATGTCAAAATAGGTCAGAAAGCAATCCAAATGGTGCTAATGCTACTGTCTCTTTGACAGCAATTCAACAGGCTGTAATTTTGGCACGCTGTCTTCTAATTGAAAAGAGTTCCCGACAAGACGAAATGCAAAGTAAGCTCCTTTAATTTGTACATGCATTCTTGCTTGCATCTACATTATTTCTGTTATTGGGTTTTTAAAATTAGAGATTCTTGTGGTCTGGCTTCAATCTTGTCTACGTGGCTTACCACTGATGACAATAATTAATGCTTGCTAAATATTAGATTTGTTTCTAAAAGTTATGGATTTGGCACAACTGGTTGGAACTAAAGGCTTGGTTGAGTTCTTGCTTATTTAAGAATAGTTTTAAGTTTTCAGTCACTTTAAGAATATATCTTGGAGTAATTGCTATTATAAAAATGCAAGGTTTCATGGTTTACAGTTTAGTGGTAAAAGTAAAGATATTATTAGAATTTATATAGTGTATGTACGTGCTTTACTTCCTTGTCTGTTATGAGAGGGGAGAATTCTCTGTTAGAAAAATTGGCCCAATTTAATATGAGATGTTGGAGATACTGATCCCTTGTTTAACTGGTGGAGTGCCCTTACAGATACGTTCTTTGATTTTGAAGTCCGTAGAAGGGTGAGGTACACATTAAAGTTGGTTTCCATATCAGTTTATTGTATAAACAGTGGCCCTCTGTTTCATGCAGGGACTTCAGATTTTGGTCTTGTTGGTTTTTTACCTTTTCATCTTTCTTCTTTTAGGCCTATTTACTTTGTTAATTTTAGTTATAAATGCACTATATTAGCCAGCTGGGTTGGTTACTTAATTGCTAGTGTTTGTTTCAGGATGGGATATGGCTCCTTACATCGAAGCGATTGATTCCCAGCATTCTTACAACTTCAGTGTAAGCAGACAATTACTACACCATATAACAACTTCTCAGCACCTTTTTCCCTTTTTTTTCTTTGGTATTTGGGGGGGGGGGGAGCGTGACCATTGTTCTTCTTCTCTTCCCTTTGAATTTTCTGCTTATGATCTCTATGAGATGTAGCCATTACCCGTCTTTGGTAATTTGCTTGTTCCTTCAGATTCGGTGTTTATGTGACATTTTACGTATTCGATGGGAATCAGCTCGTAGTCGCACAAAGGAGCGTGCTTTGTTGATGATGGATAAATTGGTATGAGCTTTATTTTGTTTAACTGGTTACCTTGAGGTTTGTTATAATATCTCTAGTTTTTAGTTCATTTTTTATGCATGCCTGTCATAATGCCATTCTTCTTTCTGAAGATAGAATTGGTGTGTTCCTTATTTCTCCTACAACTTATTTGTGCCATTTGATCCTTTTTGGTGATGAATGAAGTGGAATTCAAAGGGTGTAAGGCCTATACAAGAATTGTGAACAAAAAGAAATCTTGCCAGAGACTAAATTTACAATGTGCTTGCTTAAGTATAATGCAATAAAATAGCTGGAAGTTCCTTCCTCTTATAATCAATCACTCCCTGCGATACACCTCTGAGCTAGCTGGAAGTTCCTTCCTCTTATAATGAATCACCCTTTGCGATACATCTCAGAGCTACCAATATCATTCTTACATTGGATACATCATTTCATTTACCATTTCACATGCCATTTTATCAGTGGGGCATGTGATAGTCCTCTTTTTTTTATTATAAAAATGTTTGCTGCAAGTGCTTATTAAAATGCATGACATTTTTACAGGTGCAACATACTTCTGAATCTTCTCCAGCAGTAGGAGAAAGAATTCCTTTTTGCTATGGTGTTTATATGCCCACTATTCCTGCCTTAAGAAAGTAAGAACTTTTTCTCCCGCGTCTATACACCATAATGACAATTGACTCCCTCTTCCTCAACCAAAAAAGGGAAGAAAACCATTTGCTCCTTTGCCTGTCCATTTAGTATATATGATTATTTAATCTTGTACTTTGTGTGTGTCTGTTCTGGGCTCAATAAAACTCTGACGTTTCTTTGACTTATTAATTTCTCCCTCCATTTCAGGGAATATGGTGAACTTTTTGTGCGGTGTGGTTTGATAGGGGAGGCACTTAAAGTTTTTGAAGATTTAGAATTATGGGACAACCTTATAGACTGCTACTGGTATGATAATGCTTAGGAGGAATAAGCCAAATGAATTTTTTTATGCTGTTTATCTTTCCACTTAATATTTTATCCTTCGTGGACGATGAGGTCTCATGATATGTGATTTGGGAAACAGCCTGTTGGAGAAGAAAGCAACAGCCGTTGAACTCATCAAGAAACGTCTTTCAGAAAGACCAAATGACCCCAGGTTATGGTATGTGTCTCCTATATTCTGTTTCCATTTTTAATTTGTGATTGCTTGTGAACAACAATCACTCTGACGTCTTTTTGCTGTGGCATATGTGGTAGTCATTTGCATGTTTAGCTTGAAAGATTGCCATCAATATACTTGTTATTGATTTCTTGCTAACAATGATAAACTTGAATGATTGCTTGCAAAGTTTGTTTGGCAGGAACTTCACCCAGTGTAATGGGTTCGATCCTGCCATCATTTTATGAAGCAGTTCTGACTGATGACGTGCTAGCTTACTCATTTATCCTATGTGAAAGAAGATTAAATAGCATTCCATTTGTAGACTCTATCTCACACTTGCTAATAATTTTCTAGGTGCTCCTTGGGTGACACGACCACAAATGAAGCATGCTATGAAAAAGCTCTGGAAGTCTCAAATAACAGATCTGCTAGAGCTAAGGTATACAAATTTACCTATAAGTGATATTCTATTTATTTGCATCTAAAATTCACAGGATTGTTAATTAAACATTACTTTCTGATTGAACATAATTTTTCTCTCATTGGCAGCGGTCATTGGCTCGTAGTGCTTACAATAGAGGAGATTATGAGACATCTAAAATTTTGTGGTGTGTTACATCCTGAATTATTCTAGTTTTGTCATCATCATTATCATGGTCTTGTCACGAGATGGTTTTTTTTTTTTTTTTAACATGTTAATCGTAACAAAGTTTACTTTGTTAACTTCAGGGAGTCTGCAATGTCCATGAACTCTATGTATCCAGATGGTTGGTTTGCACTTGGGGCTGCTGCATTGAAGGTAAATTGTGTGATGTGAGCTTATCCTGGCTATGTCATTTCTTCTGCACCTTGGGCTTTGCAGTTAAATGGACAATATCTCCTTGAAAATTATACAGGCTAGGGATATTGAGAAGGCTCTTGATGGATTTACCCGTGCTGTTCAACTTGATCCTGAAAACGGGGAAGCTTGGAATAACATTGCTTGTTTGTATGCTTTTCTAGCCTCCATCTCTTGTTTGAAATTAGGAAATTGCTTGGGTTTTTCTGTGTACAAAAACTACAAAGCTACTTATATACAAAAGTATCTCTCTTTGTTTACAGCAGATCTGAATTGCTTGAATTATGAAGATTAGTATCATATGCTACAGCCTCTTTATATTATAAAACAAAATGTCTGTGTGTGTTAACATTGTATATGCATTTTACCTACAATGCAGGCATATGATCAAGAAAAAGAGCAAGGAGGCTGTTATTGCATTTAAAGAAGCCTTGAAATTCAAGTTTGCCTTTCTCCCTTTAAGTAGACTGTGTTATAAATGCTGCCCCATGCTTATGTACACACGTGCACACACATTCAACTTGTATATTGGTTCATCGTGATTGTGAAGTGAGGTACATAGTGAAATAATGACCCTTGGTGACAGACGAAACAGCTGGCAAATGTGGGAGAACTACAGCCATGTTGCCGTTGATGTTGGCAACATCAGTCAGGTCTATTACTGAGATTACTTTCATTAAAGGCACTTTTTTTGTTTTGTTGCTCATCAAATTCCAATAAATTCTATTAGGCTCTGGAAGGTGTACAGATGGTTTTGGACATGACGAATAATAAAAGAGTGGATACTGAATTAGTGGAAAGAATAATGAGAGAAGTGGAAAGAAGAATTTCAACTGAAGCTGAATCTCCTGGAACAACTGATAACCAACATATTAGAGATCCATGCTGCTCTGCTGATTCTGAATCAGAACTTGAAGAGCAAGGATCTAGAGTACCCACTGAAAGGAGATCACGTGAAACCAGGCAATTGTTGCTGGGAAAAGTTCTACAACGGGTACACAATCTTATAGTTTCTTGTTTTCTACTCCTTGATGAAAAGATACGTCATTCTCTCTCCAGCCCCCTCCCCCTTTCTCTTTTTTCTTGACTTCACCTCCAGAATAACGGTAGATCTGATCATGTTCTTGCTCTTCTTTGCTTTTTATTTAGCAACTAACTTAATCCAAATGCCCATGGCTTAAAGTTTTCCTCTGCTGATTTGCTTTGACTTATGGAGGATTATGGCGAGGCAACCTGTGATATAAAGGTTATTGCATATACAAGTAATGTTTCCTACTCTCTTACAGATTGTCAAAAGTGGCAGTGGATGTGGAGCGGATATCTGGGGCTTATATGCAAGGTGGCATAGAATTAATGGAGATCTCATGATGTGTTCTGAAGCCCTCTTAAAGCAAGTTAGATCACTCCAGGTATCATTCTCATGAGCTGTCCTGCTACAGTTACAGAGATCTACAAAATAAGTGTTGCACGTAGCTTATTTTTAAACATTCATAATACAAATGGTCATTTGAGTGCTATTCTTGTAACTCATTTAAACATGAATCAATATGATGTGCCTGACCATAACTTGCACCTGAACTCTTGTTAATGTGCTTTTCGTTCACTAAGAACTAGAAGCTTCAAATTTCTTTAAAGGTTTTACAGTTTGAAGCTTGGGGACTGAACAATTTGGATCCCGTCTTTTTTGTGCTTACTGATGAGTCTTTGTTGTCCTGATTTTTCACTCACTCCTAGCTTTAAGATTTTGTTTGCATGTGTTCTCACAATGATGCTCGTTAATGAGCCTATTCATGATAATCATTATATTTGTTTTGTTGCATGTTTTTCCTCTCTCAGGGTTCTGATACATGGAAAGACATCAATCGCTTCAAAAAGTTCGCCAAAGCATCTCTGGAACTTTGTAAGGTGTATATGGAGATTTCTTTGTCTACTGGCAGTCGTAAAGAATTGTTTACAGCAGAAATGCACCTGAAAAGTGTCATTAGACAGGCAAGAGCTTACTTTTTTTCTTTAAAAGGAAAAACTCAAGCCTATGTATTTTCTTTATTCCACTTTCTAGGTTAAGCTTTGCTATCAATTTTCCTGCAATTTAGCCTGTCACCTTATGGCAATCTCATGTAAATATTGTCTAATTTAGTACTCGGAATCTCAGGCGCAGAACTTCTGTGGTACAGAAGAATTCAGGGATCTTCGGGCTTGCTATGATGGAGTGAAAATCAAACTGGAATCCTAGTCTTCAGGGAAGCCTTTCTAGATATTTGTCACTCACAGTGCTAAGGATTTCCGACTTTGAGCTGCTGTTATCAGGCTGAATCGAAATGGTGGCAGTGACAAATATTTTGTGATGGATGTGCTTGCTCCTTTTATTTATCAGCGAAGGTCAAAAGCTTAGTCTAACTATAATTGCATATTTTCATGTATAAAAAAAGAACTGTAAATTTTGACTATAGGCAATCATGGGAATATAAAGGTAGATTTGGTAGGATCTCTTGACACTCTTATTTTAAAGTTATTTTTAAATTATCTTAATTTAATTTTAATAACAATAATTTATAATTTATTCAAAATCCTGATTTTTAATTCAGACTCTTAGCTTATCATGATTTGTTTAAATTATGTTATTTTTTTCCTTACAATTAAAATTTAGAAATTAGACCTAAAAAGATTTGGATTCTCAATTCTGACTCCCTTTTTTTTTTAAATTTTTTATTAATTACTGTAGACTTCTAGTATTGATAATCTATTTTCTTCCTTTATTTTCAAAGTTGCTGTGCTTTGTGAAAAATACATTAGAAGTTTGTAATTTATCTTTAAAATGGTAAAATTGGATATATAGATTTTGAAATGGTGAAATAATAGATTTATTTGTTCATAATTGTAACCATGTTGAAGGTTCATAACCTGACTCAATTGTTAAATTGGATGTATAGTTCTACCGTGATAATAAAATTTACTCCTTGCATTCATTATTTTGAGATATTTTGGTACATGCAACAAAATCTGGATTTGATTATTTAAGTCCTTGTGTAGTTCTGGTTCCAACCGTAAGATTAAAAAAGAAAAGGAAAAAAATAGTTTAACTTAAAAAGAATAAGTTAAAAATGTGAAAAAAAACCTCAAAAAAAATTATTTAATGATAGTTTAAGAAATCAGACTAAAAAATAAATGCAAATAATAACAATTGATATGATATAAGCAACTCAGCAATAATTAGAGAGCAAAAAGCCAAGGGCAGGACCAAACCTCGTTTCAGAGGATGGACTTTTCAGATCAACCTCACTAGGGTCGTCAGTATCCTGTATAATTCAGTTAACAATAACAGAACTTATGCCCGTAATTAAAAACAGAACTATGCCTGAGTAACCTTTTCGGCCTTGCTTTAACATAACCCGACATCTCAATTGAAGCAAATTCCTGGGTTACAGCCAAACTGTTCGTGTATTCAAATTTATAAGTTAAATCGCCTTCACAGGCTCTCTGTCCATTGCATTAAATAAAATAGCAGAAAAAAACTTCAGGAGGAAATAGAAATAAAAAAAGAGCAGCGGCTTAATAACCGTCAAGCGATTTGCCAATGAAGAAATCAAAAAATCTAGTCAGGCGGCATCACATGCAATTCTACATAAGAATACATCCACTTGATCTAAAAATTTATCCTGTTGAAATTCTATGCATAAATATGTCAAATTGCCCACGAAATGGGGTTACATATTTTCCAATACCACTCCAGCTAACAAGGGTAAGCCTACTTTAGACTCATTTTTAAAGGAACTTAGCCACCAATAAAGGGAAAGCACTCCCATCCGCAGCCTACATTTCACTTAACCGACCAGTCGAAAATATTAACAATTAAGCAGCTAATCATGCCGGGTTAGAAGCAGCTCTGAAGAACTCTGGTGAGCAGTTCAGGATCATATTGTTGATCATCTAGTCAATGCTGTACAATATCTAAAACACTAATGTCCGGAAATAAGGAAAACAAATCAGCCATCAGGTGGTGGTTAACATCCTATCCTAGGTTTGATACTTCTTAAGTAGAGTCTACTTCATTGCCAACATACCATATACAGTATTTGAAACCTCCAGCATTTGCTGCTCCATTTCATCTTTCCATTTAAACAATTCCATAAACATTTCCTGTAAGAAAAGAACATACCAGGTAAGTATAAAGCTAGAAAATATGCAGATGCAGAAAACAAACACATGAAACACAACACAGTATCAACATTACCTGAAACAATATCAATGAGTTGTCAAGGTCTGATTTTGAATTAATGGTAGTAGAAGAATCGGGGGTCACTTTAGGTTGATCTTCCTCTTGCTTTTTGAGCACAACATCCAGCATATCACTATTATAGTGAAAGGGAGAAAATGAGTGATACTTTAAAGAGAAAAAAGCTGCTTTTTGAGCACAACATCCAGCATATCACTATTATAGTGAGATGGAAAACATGAGAGATACTTTAAAGAGAAAATGCAGGATATTCTTCATTTCTTGATTCTCTCTTCTAAATTCTGGAAGGTAGCCAGAAGGAGAAGAGATTCAAACAGTTTGACATGATATGTATTACCTATTCATGTTAGTCAGTTCTCCATTAAGTAGCTGAGTTGGTAGGGATGAGTTAAGATCTTGATGTATAACCTCTTGCTCAACATCAAGCACTTCAGTATTCCCAAACCAAGGTGCAAGTTCATCTCCCTGAAGTATCCCCAGGTTAGTGCTATCAAGCCAATCTTCCCATCTTTCAGAAGGAGCTAAAGTAGTGTGTGCCTTTGATGATTGCAAATCACTCAATTTATTTTTTATTTCCCCAAGCTGTTGCTCAACTTTAGTTTTCCAAATCGCAAATTCACCATACATACCCTGTCAAAATAGAAAACCTCATTAAGCTGAATTTCACATACATGGACAATTTGCAAGGGTCCAATAAAAACTACATAGTATAGCATGAATCAAAGTCCCTAAAGGGTGAAAAAGTAGCGGTGGTATATAAGCTTGTATACCTGCATATCCTTCAAAGAAGTAGTAATCTTAGATAGACGTTGCTCAGTCATAGCTTTCCACTTCACCAATTCCTTATGTGTTTCCTATCAATAAGACCAGACATGAGATATCAAGAAATGCAATTGGAAACATCAATCAAATAATTAATAGTTAATTACTCAATATTTACCTCTAACAGACTCATTTCATTTTTCTTGTCCTTCTTGGATAAAAGATCCTGCATATCTCTGCCATGCAAATAAAAAATTACCAAGGTGCATATGAACATGATGATAGTAACAACAGTTGCTGCAGTTTCAAAATTCAGGTTTTCAAATTCAGTACCTCTTCATTTGGGCCATTTCTGTTTGAAGCAGTTTCAGTTCATCTGAAGAACCAGTTTCCTGAGGGGGGCTGCTACCTGGCCTAACCATAGATGGTAACCAGTAAGAATCCTTCACCCCAGCGTCCTGGCGGACCTTGTCCAGATCAGCACTTTCTAACCAATACTCCATGATTCCTTGGGTGTTGAACCATCGGCGAAACCGGTCAGTCCCAGCAGGTGCCACTTTACCATCAATGTGCTTCAGTAAGTGGTCCAAAAGTCCAGTATCACCAATGTGTTTACGGGCAGCCTTTCTTAATGCATGTCGAGGGATTGGGTTTGCAAATGTTGCACCCTCAGCCTTTAGGACCTCCCACATGCTTTGCTCAGCCTGTTCATACCTACAAGACATACTTGCCTTAAACTATCATACCATGTAAATTATAAATAAGAATGCAGTAATAGGAATAATATCACATATTCTTTACCTTTTCGCTGACCATCTGTCTCTACTCTCGTGCTTCTTGGTCTTAGGTTTTTCACAACTTTGCATTTGTGTTCCACCTAACTCTGCTTTCATCTCTCTAAGCTGACTAAGGCTAAGACGCTTTCGCTTCTTATATTTGGGAGAAAATAAAGTTTTTGTTTTAACATTTTTTTCATCTTCATCTGTTGAATCCTCTTCCATTTTTACACAAGATGAAAGTTGACTTTTGTTTTCCTCATGCTGGGCAATGAACATAACTTGATGACAAAAGCCCCACTGTTCCATAATCAACGCACTTAAAGTTAATAAAAAATCCTATCTCAAGTGTCCTGTTAATCTCTCTCACAACATCTGTACACTCCAACAGTACATGCAGATCTTAACTGCACTCAGTTGCAAGCCCAATGCATCTATATCATCTAAAAGCTATGAGTCAGGAGAGTGTGTGTGTGTGTAGTAAAGGAGGTTAACACTGCTAGTTGTATCCTTTGCGAAAGAAAAAATATAGCACATCCTGGCTGATGGTTTGGGTAGGGACTAAGAAGTCCAAACGGGGACATTGGTGACCTGTACGATATAGAATGTCGGAGTGCATTGAATGAAAAAATTTAGCAAACTTCATGTTCCTAATTAAGTAAATTCAACATTTTGCAACACAGCATTATCATTATAAATATATATATATATACACAATGAAGGACAACTCTTGTCACCATAGATTACAGATGGAAGATCAGAATTTGGGCTCAACTACAATTCAAACAATGGAAAAAGGAAATGCAACTACAGGGTGAAGGTCAGCCAAGAGCAAACAAAATAAGTAGCCACACCAACAAGGAGGAGAAACTGCTGCCACAAGATGCACCTTTTAAGGCTAAAGCATAGCAGGAATAGGATAACTGATGTCGCAAATCCACACCTATAAAAAATAGTTAGTTCATATATTCTACCCTTAAAACATTAATTTTTCTGGAAGATGATTTTAATAATGTAGTGTCAAAGAAGAAGGTGCTATAGAAAACATCAAAGAATCTCTCCAGCCTCCAAGCTAAAAATGAATACCAACTTATCTCAAATTTTAAGCAGGTAACCACAATCTGGACAGTTTCTTCTCAAAATATTTCATGTGAAATAACACCTATATCCCCAACAATGCAGAGCAATTTTCAGATTCACGCCATAAGTCACTGTCACGGACTTTTTTCCTCGTCACTTAGTTCCTACACGTCCCGTCCATTGTTCTATTACATATAGATAAAGCAAAACAGTTCGATCTTTATGCCTAAAATCTCTTACTAATATCCACCCCAGAATTCTCCACTATTAAATTTAAAAAAACAAAAAAACAAACAAGCAGGGGAAAAAATTCCATCAAACATAATCCAAAAACCTAATTTCGTATAGAAATTAAATGTTCGGACGAAGAACAGCACATTAGCATTAGAAACAACGCTCTTGACACAAAATGCTTACCAAATAAACGAAATTCGATTATGTAATGCCTAAGAGACAATGTGGTGAGAATTAAACCCCTTAAAACACACCAAACCCTAACTTGAGTTACAATGAAGAATGCCAGAACAAGTGAGCAGCGAACGTTGATTAAGCGACTCGTAAGAGAGAGAATCGAGAGAGAAGGAGGAAAGGGCCAGTGTTTAACGTACCCTTCCGTGCATCGGCAAACAGAGACGAAGAAACTCGACCTTGTGCCTTAAAATTTTGCAGCAGAAAAGCGGCCGATCCAGTCTTTGATTTTCACCTCAATAGTCAATTTACATTTTTTATTGTTTATGGGAATATAATATTTCATAAACTATTTATTAACATAATATTTTGTCTTTACCAAAAAATATATATATATATTCTACGTCACGTCAGTACCACGCAGGGGTTAGCATTAACAGCTTTTTGAGTGTTGGCATATTGGTCTACAGTGACAATCAACGGAGATTTTCTCATTTTCAATGCCATAGCCCTTGCATGTGTTTGTTAATTGTTAAATGATTTCTCATTCTTTTTATTACTAAAATACCATCGTTAGATCCAATTAAAAGTGTTTTTTGTTTTACCGCAAAGTGCATGTTATATTTTCGAAACACTTCTAACTTCTTTTTTTTTTACTTTCTTTTTTCTGTCGAGAGGTCTTTAAAGAGAAGGTGGATAAAAGATTTGTTACAGGTTTTATTATATATAAAAATTTTATATTTATTTTTCTCTAAATATATCTTAAAGTGAAAAAGAAAAAGGGAGAGGATGGAAATTGTTTTTCTTATTACACCCGTTGTGGCCCAGCTTGTTGGTACAGCCATTCTGGACACTTTGATTCATTTTTCTAAAAAAACACGATAATATTTTGCCTAGAGTCCGAGATTGCAGAAGATAATGGCGTGCTTGCTTTTGACTATTGTTTTTCTTTAGGTATAATGTTTATTTCATTAGAAAATTATAACAGGCTCAAATGCACACACTAATTGTAATGACCATAAGGTTCACGCTCCGTGGCAAATGAACCTTTGCATAACACATGGATTTGGAACTTAATTTAGGAATATCAATCAGAAATGAATCTTCAACTTCTAAAAATGACTTGATATCTAATTAAATATATTTATATATAACAACACTTTACGTTTTTTTTTTTTTAAAAAAAAGATAAACCATCTAGTTGAACTAATAGTTTATAGTATAGTTTTATATTTCGATCTTTAATCACAATTTTTTTAATATTTTTATTTTACATGATAATAATAGTAATTTAAAAGCATAAATAAAAGAAGTGAATGCTGAAGCAAATGGCATTATATCTACGTACATCATTAAGGACTTATGAATTAGCAAAACCATGAAGGCATCCAATTCCATACCCAAAGATAAGTTAAGCATAAAGGGGGAGGATGCCATTGAATGTCCATCTTACACATGGTAACTTGGTAAGACATGACAGGACAGGACAGGACGGTATTGACGATACTCGGAGCCCTGGCCTGAATGGACAAAGAAACTAAGCCTTGTCACTCAATATCCACATCCACCACCGCACATGCCAAAAACGCAAACCATCAATGGTGAATTTTTAATTATAATTAGAATTGACCTTATAATCATCATCTCAAAGTTGCTTTCGACCATCTTCTCATCTGGTACGTTTGATTTTTTAATGTGAGAAAATGTTTTCGCTTACAACATTAAATAATAAGAAAAATGAATGAGAATAACATATCTAAAATATTTTAAACAGATAATCAGCAATGCACTTCGTTGTCTCAGCTAAATTGCAATGATCTCTCAAGAAGACGCCTCCTCGTTGCTGGAAGTATTTCATTTAAACCACAGATACATGTATAATAACCAATTTATCATATATATCGAGAGGCTTTGCTGGTAGCCACACGTGGGTCAGAGACTTTGAATCACTATTTTTTTAGTTTAAGACAAACTCCATGTTATCACGTACTCTTCGCACCCCATCCAGCACTCCAGGAAGGAGAGAATGCAAGTGTTTGGCAAGAAGAGAGAGGTGCAGCCACGTCAGAAAGGAGAGAGCTTAATTTGTTACTTCACCGCGTCAACCGTCCAGTCATATCAAGTACTGTTGGCATCGCATCCAGAACTCCAAATTCCATCGGAAGCAAAGACAAGCACAAGCCAATTGCATCACAGATACACGATACTAAGTAATGAGACATATGTTTATTAAAAATCATGCTGAATTTTGATATAGCTGAACCTAGCTATTGCGCTTTAATGCTAGGATTGGTTGCGGCATATATATAGCTGTCAGATGACTTGTGTGACTATACTTGAACTACTTTGCCTTCTCTTACGTGGCGGGAACAAAATACATTGATCCTAGCAAATTTTATGGAGAGTTCTATTGCATTGCGTCCTTTGTTCATTGTACGGGAACCTACCCCATGTGATATCCAGTATCAGCTACAGTACAATATCACAATCAAATAATTAACTTCCCTTTGTCGTCCTTTTTAAGAACTTGCTAGTTCTTCTACTTGTCAAAAATTTCGCTTGGTTACTGTTTCCTTATCTTTTGAGGAGGCATGGATGTATATTAAGGGAAGGTAGTCATCTGGACATGCCCACTTCTCTTTCTTCCTCTCGTAGCTACATATATATTTTGTTATAACATAAGTGGTTTCTACTCTTAAAAGAGTTTATAGATAGTTTGTCGAAATGCCAAAACATGAGGACAGTGAAAAGATGAGAAGAGCACCAAAGGGGCATTTTGTTGTTTATGTGGGTGAAGAACTCAGAAGATTTACATTACCATTGTCTTACTTGAAGAACCCTATATTCCAGCAACTGTTAGAGAAAGCTGCAGAAGAGTATGGTTTTAGTGGCCAGAGAAGCATTGTCCTACCATGTGATGAATCGACCTTTGAAACGGTCGTTCAACTTACGGATAAAAGCTGTAGTAAGTGTGTTTGTGAGGATGGGGAAGACCACTCGGTAACTTGATGAGCTTCGCCATTTTGTGTCTGTCCATTTTGACACTGATGTGCTGTGTACTATTGCAAATAATGAGAAATTACCTTATTTTTGTGAGAATTTTCTATATTTAACTATCATAATTTAATTTTTATATTATGATCGAATTATTTGAATGTTATAATAATATTGAAAAATAAATCATTTAAAATATGATTATGTTATTGGATTTCTGTTGACACGTAAATCAATAATAGATTTTAATAATGTAAATTTCATAATTAGACCAATGATAATAGATTAGTTAGTTTGATAGGATTATAACAAGAAAAGTCCATACTTACATTCTATATAAAGTTGTAGTTGCTCCATTAATGATATAAAATTATTTTTAATCTCCCCCTCTCTGTTATGATATGTAGAGTGCACTTGACTTAGAAGATTCGCTTTCATAATTTTACAGTTAATATTAGATATGCATATTATTTGTGAATTGATTGTTTTATACAAATTTAAACGCTTTATGACATGAAGTATAGATATGATTATTAGCTAATATTTTTTGTTGATTTTAACAATTGGTATCAGAACCAATTTTTCTTTTATATTGCAAGGCTCAAATTTGGGCAAATTTATTTGACAATTTTGTATATCTAATCTATTGGAGAATCTATAATTTTATGATAAGATATATTGTGGGTTTTGTATAAATATTTTTTCTAATTAATTGTTGATACATTATGTATGTATAATTCTAAGAATTTGTGTATATTTTATTATAATTAAAACAAAACCATAAAATCATTTTTTTAAGTTTTTTTTCCAAAGAGAATTTTTCCAAATTAAGTACAATTTATGCTTTTTTTTCCTGCAAATTAATTGGTGGTTTTGTTTTCAATTTTCATGTCCAATAAAAATCATTATGGTTTGTTTGGATGGATGAAACATGATGGAAATTAAGGAATAGAATGGAAGTGGTTAAAATAATTTTCCATTGTTTGGGAGTTTTTTTAGTAAAGAAAAATTCTACCCAAATTTCTAAAATTTATTTCCTCCTAAATTGGGGTGGAATCAATGGAATGGAATAGAATATATTTTTAATTAAAATTATATTTAGTTTCCATCCTTTTTTTACTTAAACATTCAAACAATGGAAAGATAGCTCCCCTTTCATTCTTTTCCTTTCCTTTCCTTTCCTTTCCATTCCATTATGTTCCATTTCATTCCATCCCCTCAAAACTCCCAAACATAGCCTAACTCAATTTAAACAAAAATTGATTTAGGAAAAGAATTTGGAAAGAAATTTTTCGAGCTCAACCATAACCATTTGATTTGATGGTTTTTTGTCAAAATTTGATTTGATTTATTGCATTTTTTTTCTCAAATTGATAGGCGCTTAAGTGTTATAATTATAAAATGAACAAAACACCTTAATTAATTTTTTGCAAAATTTGAACAGAAATTACATCAATTTGAGAAGATTTGAACACAGTAAAACAGAGTGAGTTTCGGTGTTCTTTATTCAAATTGCTTGAAGATTTTCTCAGATATTTTTGAAATTAATTTGGGAATTAGTTTTAGATAAATTTAAATAAAGAAATCTACACTAAAATTATTCAAAAAATGGCTGAATAAGTGAAGTTTGCAAAACAGGTCAAAGTAAGGTTTTACATAGACTCGAGTAGCTTGATTCAAATGGAGAAAATTATTTGAGGGCCTGCGAGAAGACCATGCTAGTGAGCGCCACACCCCTCCATAGCGGCGATGAACAACGGTGAAATCTATTTATTGGGTTTTTTTTCATATTTTTCTAGAAATAAAAATATTTTATTTATTTTTTATTCAATTTATTTAAGTGATTATTTGGACTTAAAAATTTTACTATATATTTAATACATATTAGACTACTGTCTATAATTTTTCTAGAATTTTTGAATGGTGTTTGATTATTATTTGCATTTTGCATAATTATATGCATGAAATTGGAATTACATAGGAGTTTTGTTACTTATGTTATGTCATGAAATTTTGTGTAATTATACACTCACCTATCGTGAAACTAGTTGCATAGAATTTTGTTGAAATAAAAATTTAAAATTGTATTTAGGAGAGTATTATGTTAGTAATATATATACCTATAGGTGTAATATTATTAACATAGTTTACTAGTGATAACTTGAATGTTAGAATTATTTATTATGTTCTTAAAATTTTTAAATATCTTACCAGTGTTAGGTTTTAGAAATATTATATTTAATCCTTGTATTATATTATGAAGCTATAAATTCCTATTACTGTTGGGTTTTATAGTGTAATACTATTAAAATTGCATATCCATTGGGAAAATATTATAGCATAATTAGGTTAAATATGCATATTGAAAATTTATGATAAATTTCATAAATTATTATTTCTCTAATTTTTTTGTTATGTATACAATTAATTACCATAAAAAAAGTAAATGAGATCAATTATAAAGACTAGGCTAAATAGTAAATATCTAGATTGAGATGATGATATCATATTTGATAATCACCAAATTTTGTATTTAGTATAGAGAGAGTTGCAGAGCCAAAAATAAATAACAAATTTACTACTGCGCAAATCGATCTTTGTGAAAAATGAGTACAATTTAATAAAATGTACTTGATGGTTGTAGTGTTACTAAGAGTAAGGTTATCATGAAATATTGTTAACTCTCCAAATGTTAAATTGTTTGTGCACTCTAAAATTGAAAAGTCATAAAGTCCGATGAAGTCAGGAATGAACATTACCTCTCGTTGACGGATACAACTGTTCATAGTGGTGTTAACGGAGTTTGTAAGCACATTTTGAAACTGGTATACTATTATTATCACTTGAAAGGCATGAAAGTGAACTTGAAAAATAATCATTTGATTTAGCATTATTTTGGAATCTCTTCTAGTTCAAAATTAAT
>JANHAO010006123.1:0-21751 GCA_026873985.1 Saraca asoca
TAATATTATTTTGTTGTGATGAATAATAAAACATATTGGTGAATAATACTAATTTTTATATAGTAATAATATATAATAGTTAAATGATTAAATAAATTTTTTGATTTAACTTATTAAACAAATAAAAAAAAGAGAGAAAAGGAGGAGAAAAAGAAAATAAAAGAGAAAGGAGGCAGCAAATAGAGAAGGTAGGCAACAAAGAGGCAGCAAAACGCTGCGTTTTGCCGCGCAGCAGAGAATCCAAATCCGAGTTCAGAGAGGGCAACGGGGCCTGGAACATGGGTTCGCGGGAAGGAGTTGCAGTATCACGGTAACATAACAAGCATAACAGTGGCGGATTTTGACAAGAATTTATGAAGGGGTCAAGTTAGATAAATCATTAATAAATTTTGTTTTGATGTTTTTGAGAAATTTAAAATTTTACAAGTTTTTCTTTCAAAAAATTTGCAATTTTTTTTTGTACATTTTGTGCATTATTTATCATTTTTTAGTTGCAACATCAAACAAACTTGGTGATAATAAGTGCACAAAATTTTGCAATTCACTTTGACTAAAGTTATTATTAAAAGTTGATGTCTACAACAATCTGGTCTCTAAATCTACTTTTGCATATACTGAATATCTTATCATCAATTTTGTTTGTTCTTTACAAAAAAAAAATTAAAGTTTTTTTATGCAAATTATACCAACTATAAATATATCTTCTGTTCTTTGAATAATAAGATTTTTTAATGATAAGAATTAAGGATGTGAGATTTATAATTTTAATTTGAAAAAATTATTGTGTATCTTTCCACGAAGAAGGAATAAGTGATTATGTATGAAAATCAATGCCCATTTCATAAAATAGCTCGCAACAAAAGATTTTTATCAAGGTCAAATTAATATTTTAAAAATCAAACTAAACATCAAATTGAAAAAATTATCATATCATAATTTGATTAGTTTAATCATTAAACTAATTAGTAAATTGGATGATATCATGATTAAGAAATTAAATATATTAAATTAAATTATATAAAAAAATTAATATATAACATAATTTGTAAATTTAAATTTATAATACATAAAAACTCAACAATATAGTTAATAAAAATCATTAAAAGTTTCATAAGAAATTAATAGTTAACAAAATATTATAATTGTAAATCATTTTTTTGATATATCTTTCTTTTACAATTAAAAAAAAATACCAAAAAGAACAACTCAATTCGAAGGCAAACTATAAAAAGCCAAACAAAAAAAAATTAAATCAATTGATTTTTGAAAATTGATTTTGATTCATTGGTTTATTTCAGTTTTGATTGATATAATTTGGTCTATCTACAAAATAATTTTATGATTGAATAAAATCCTTATGTATATGAATTCTTAATTTGAATTTGATTTGATTGTGTAAACATTGGGTCAAATAGAATTTGTGATCCCCCAGCTTAATTAATTTATAATTGAAATATTTTATATTAGATTTAAAATTCATTTATTATTGGTGTAAATTTATTTTACAATATTACTTATTTATATATTATCACGTCATAAAAAAATTATAATTTTTTTTTACCAATGATAAAAATTCTCAACTATTATTATTTTTTAATAACATGTCATCTTTTTATTAATTAACAGTATAGCAAATTTTACTGTAATGATCAAATTTAAACTCTTTTATATTTACGTTAATATAAATGTAAAATTTTTTTGCTAAATTTTAGGGACAAGTAAGATGGGCTGTTAGGATCCATAGTCCATGACTTTTTGGTTTGTAATTTGCATTATAAAATTCTAACCCAGAGTTCATCAAATAAAAAATAACCTTTAGCAGAATTTTCAAATCAATGACAAAATTTTTACTTCTATTTTTTTTATGTTTGTTTATATCTATACTATGAGAGCATTGATCACCTATCCATCAGAGTTCATCTTTGCTTTTAAGAATTTTAATTTTTTTTCATCTTTTTATGTAAACTGTCACCCTTGGGGTATGTCTATGCTCTGGTCGCTAAACTCTTTTATAGAATATTGTTAGAAAATTCAACTTGCATTGAGCATTTCTCCATTTATATTGGAAGGGTTCTTTTGTCCTATGCAAACTATTGTTTGAAATTTTGTATAATGATTTTAAATTTAAGGTTGTACTGTGGTGCTTTTTTTTATAAAATATATTATCAATGTTTTAAAAATCAGACTGGATAATAAATAAGAAAAATTATTAGTTTATGATTTGATTGGTCAATCGATTAAATCAATGATCAAATTAGATGATGTCATAAATATAAATACATAAATTTATTAAAAAATAAATAAAAATTAATTTATACTATAGATATGAGCTCGTATTTTATTTTAAAAAAGAAAAATCAAAAGAAATAAAATAAACTAGTAAGTTTTTTGTCAATTAAATGTTAAATTTCTTTTTTTGTTAGTTTTTTGTTACATATAATCTTATTGGACTAACTCAATAAAATAAGAAATCTAAAGCAAAATATATATATATATATATATATATATATACTAGCTAATTTCTAAAAAGTTTTCAATTTTTCTTAATTCGTATCAATTCGGACTAATTTAAATTGATTTGATTCCTAAAACAAGTTTTTATATCAATTCGAAAATATAACAATTAGTGATTGAATCAATTAGACTGTTTTATCCAATCCAATTTTTAAAACAAACAATTGCATCCTTACGTATTTTAGATAAGCTTATTTGATAATTTTTTTCCTTTTTATAATTTAATTTTAATTTAACATAAAATTAAAATAATGTTGTACAAAAATTTAAATGTTTTGTCATAAGAGTTATAAGATGTGTTTACATTTTTAGTGGTTAAGCATCTAATGTTGTTTTTGAGTTTTTCCCTCCCTTTCCTCTCAATTTGAACTCATGATGTTGGTGTGTATTAAGTGATTTGTCATTTTTGCTATTAAAAAAAAAGATGTTACATTTTTTTACAAATTTAATCACAAAAAATTATACCTTCCCGTGAAATTGTTGGGATTTCTTTTAAAAAGGTAATTAATTACAACTAAATTTGTTAATTTTGTATAAAATTATGCATCTATTCTGAAAAGAGTTTCAACTTGATAAGGTAAAATTATTCCTATCTTAAAAAAAGTGGCACTTCTCATGGAAGATCTTTTAACCCGATACATAAAATGTGAAACACCACTCGAAAGAAAATGAAATTTAGAACAGAAATATTGCTCCTCTCACGTTCTCACCCACACCCTCTTGTTTCACTGCTAGGAATCACCCAATTTTATCACAAGTCACAACATAATAAAAGAATATAATATGCCAACAAATTCTTTCTCTACTGTTACACATCCAAACCAATTTTAATAACTAAATCACCAATCAACAGAAGCCCAGCAAAAATTCTAACAAATAACAAATCCTTTAAACTTTATAAGCAATTTCTCATTACAATGGCCATATGGCACCAGAGAGGATAAGAAAGACTAATGCTACTTACACAGTTGTGAATTACAATTGTAAGAAAATCATTTTATGAATCCTCCTTCAACACAATCTCATGATTTTGCAGTTTAGGTTATACAAGAGACAGAATATGTGGGAGCCTATTAAATCGTGTGATACAAGAAACAGGAGCAAAAGAGAAGATCTGCTCATATACAGCAAACTTCCAAAGCAAGTCAACAAGTCAGACTTTGAATTAACATATTTGATTCAGAAGCAGCCACATGAATGACTATGTAACTGATATTGATGCTAACAAAGAATCCAGATACTCTTTAAGCTTTGCTTTTGTAATTGCACCTTCCCTTCTGCTTTCTGGAACTTCCTGCCCATTTTTGAAGAGGATCAAAGTTGGCAGTCCATAAACTTTATACTCTTCAATTAACCGAGGATTTGCATCATGATCAATCTTTACAACCGTTAATCTGTCTCCATATTCCTACAAGTTGTTAAACATAAAAAAATGTCAAAAAATTCAAATCCTGGTGAGCCCCGGATAATTTAGCTTGACAACAATTTCCAGAAAAACAATGTTAATCATTCATGAGTCATAGTATTTTCAAACCAATATAAATCACAGTTACCTCATATTGACAATAAGAGGCATGATAATATAGATATATGTTTAATGCAAAACTAGAGACGTCATTAGGAATACCAAATCTAGTAATATAGTTATTGCATGACAACAATGTGGGCATCTAACAGCTAAATAAAATCTATAAATAAGGGTAACACATTATCCTTCAGTTCATTTTACACACCAGGAGATAATCAAGGCACATAATTTCAGGTTATTTAATCATCCCAAACATTTGCCACTATTCATGCAATTTAACTGATAATGAACTCAAAGAAGTCCAATATAACTTGGTCTGTATGAACTCAAAGAAGCCCTCAGTAACTTAAATATTATGATCACACATCACATCAATAATTGATTAAAATACTGAAGCATTGAACCTCCCCCCCACCTCTCTCCCTCTCCGGGTCTCCACTCAGAAAATCGGGCTTAAAAGATTATAGATGAAGTTAAGCAGCCTTCCATTTCCTTTCTATATAATTCTTCCTTTTACATTTGTTCTATCAGCTTCATTCTGTGATTCAATCTTCCTAATATCTTGGGGGTTTAAATGGATCAGATTGAACAACAAGAGGGTACTACTAAAACTACCAAGTACAACTTGCACACAACCTTGTGGTAGGTTTCTACACAACCTATCTAGAAAACCAAATAAATTTTAGTTTAAAGATAAATACACAGAGAACACCCATTTCTCAGAGACATTATCTTATATGTCATTGCAATAAGCATCAATTACTGAAAACTTCTGAGTTCAAAGCATATTATTTCTTGAAAGTATTTTTTTGGTCATCCATATTATTTCTCTCCAACCATATCAGATATATCAAAGCTTTTGGAAGACATTTTGAACTATTTCCATAACTAAGTTAAAAATCAAATAAGAATCAGAAGCTGACTTCATTTCTCCAATACTCTAGTTAACTTACAAACATAAGTTGTTCCCTTCAATATTACTTAATCTTTTTTTTAACTAATGCAGGTCTTTGTCTATTCTTGCAATAAGAAAACATCTTGTGCGATCTAACCTCGTGGTAGTCTAAAGCCTGCCAAATTCTCAAGAATTTCCAAAGCTTCTCAAAGGTATAACGTGAAGAATAGTAAAATAACAGCACCACTGGAAGAAGTCTTCTTCATATTGAATGAAGAAGGACCTGGATTTGGACTTCAGAACAGTCTTCAATAAGAAAAAGAAGCCAATGCTGACTATCAAAAGAAGCAAGAACCCACTTTTGGGATCTTAATTCCCTTTAATTTCTCTGTAAGTGGATCTATTTTAGAATATAGAGTTTATAGATATTATCATTTTATTGTTTCTTCCTTTGTGGTATATATTAATTATTGTTTTAGGTAAATCAAACACACACAGGATCTTTGACGCTATTCATTATTAAGGATAATCAAAGATTGCTTTTTCTAGAAAGTGGAAATCCTTTATCATTTAATATCAATATTTATCAAAAAAAATTACTGAATTATAAGCTATAAGATCCATTTCTGTTTTTGTTGAATTAATCGGTTGATAGATGAGATAAAACATGGAAACTCAAACAATGTCCCATATGATGGACTCAAAGTCCCCAACTTGCAATTGGACTCATAACAATCCATTATGGTGCTCATAGGCAACACAATCCACCATACACCATAGCCTGGCACCTACATGGGCTGGCTGTGCACTAAGTAGCACCGGACAATACTTCTGCAATATTAACGTCATCTTCTTCGCACCTTTGCCCTAGTTAATGCTGGGTGAACACGAATGCTGCAGCCGCTTGATGGCATTGGCAGAGACTATGGATGGCTGTGATACCAATTCATATCAGCCTTAGGAATAAGACACAAAAGTTGGTCATTTCTAAGCGACCATCAACGCATTATATAGAACCCCAATTGACCCAAGACAGTATCTTCAATTAAAACAGAAATATATATATATATATGTATATTAATCTCACAAGAAGCAGAATACAAATTGAGTAACACCCATAAAATATATCATGGTAAGGAATGATTAACTGAATGTGTCTGTAATTATAATATAACGAATATAAAATTTATTCCATAAAAAAGCAGAAAAACAGAAAATTAACAACCTAGATTAGATAAGGAAAGAAGAGGACCTGAGCTACCGATTCCATAGCAGGAGAAATTAAACGGCAAGGACCGCACCAAGTTGCAACAAATTCAACAAGAACCGGATGGTTCGCCTTCAAGACAGTTTCCGAGAACTGTGTCTCATTGATCTCCGTAATAGAACCACCGCAAGTTACCGCAAATCGAGGAACCGTAGAAGATTGAAATCGATGTCTTCGCTGAATTCGAGATGAAGCGCAGAAGAGCCTGGTGGAGCAGGGAGTAAAGGAGGAAAGAGATGAAGGAGAGTAAGAGGTAGAGGTGGAAGAAACAGTAGGAACTGGCAAAAATGGCGGCTTCAGTGCCACAGAATTGGAGATGATGGCGTCCATGGGTGCAAACAAGTGAACAGAGTGAATCCCTCAGAGACAAAGCATGATTGAGAGGAGGAAGATGAGATTTTGAAATTGAAAAATAGCCATGTGTATCACTATCACCAGCCGAGAAAGATTGCGCTGATTTGTGGCCACACCATTGATTTCACGTGCTACACACGTGATTTTCTCTTTTGTTTTCTTCAGATGCATCATCATGCATTAACGAATACAGATACCTAACCTGAGTTATTTTATTTGTATGCATAAAGAATTAGAGGACCCGAGTTCTACGGATGGGTTTGTGAGTTCGTGAAAAAAGAAAAAAAGAAAAAAAAAAGTCTGGATTAGAATTCATTAAATTAAGGTTATTAAAATTCAAACTTGAATCAATCTAATCTATTAGGTTTGTAATTTGTGTGAATATTACCGATATTTTTTATATATATTTTTATCTTTTTGTATTTGAATATGATGAAGCATATATTTAGGAAATTTTTATACTTTTTTTAACTTCCTGGTAAAATTAATAAAATATAGCATTGTATTGAAAATTATATTTCAAATAATTTACATATATTTTTTTATTTTGTGAGATTTTTTAAAAATATTTTTATTTATTAATATTTACAGACTTTTATAAATTCGTCCGGTCCGATGATGATCGGTCCACAGACAGACTAGAGAGTTCAACAATTCTATAAACAATACTTCCTTCATTTTTTTTTTATATCTCTGTTAAAGATAAATTTTCTTCATTTCCTTTTATCTATTATTTAATATTACTGTATAAGAATTGAATAGATTATTAAACGGTCTGAATTTTAAAATAAAATATATATATTTTACTAGTCATCACTTTTTGTTAAAAGTTAATTAATGTATAGAATAGTTGATTATTTATTTTTTAGAAAAAAAAGAATAGAATTAGAAAAGAGATTGATAACCTTAAATAAAAAATAAAAAAGAAAAAATTCTTTAAAATAATAGATAAAAAGGAACGAAAGAAAAAATTTGTAATTTTTTAAGATGAGAGAAAATTACTTTACTTATCATAATACATTATATTAATCATGTACCAATATTTGCCTCCCTATTACAAAATTAAATATTCTAGAGTGCCGAGAGACCTATGACAGATAGAAAAATAATATAGTATATTTAGATAAATTTCCTTTTGTGATGACAATAAACTTTTTTAACACAATAGAAATTTTCAAGTTAAATTACCTTCTTGATTCTTATACTTTCATTTGATTTTTAAGAAGGTCATTATAATTTAAAATTTTAAAACTAAGTCTTTACATTTTTATTTTTAGTTAGATATTCACTTTCCGATGAAATCCTACCAGTAGCAAAATGTGGAGAAATTTTGTTGATAGAGCTTAACATTTGCTACTGTAAAACTTATATATGAAGTTTTAAGTGAAAAATATCATAAATAATTAAGATTTTTTAAAGGATTATTTTACTTTAAAAAGGAAATTTAGAATTACATGCCTGTCGGTATATAAATTGTGAACAAATCGTTGTTCACATGTGTTCATTACTTATAAAATCTAATAAAAAATAATGAAAAGTATTCAATTAAAATAAAAATTAAATATATAAATTTAATTTCAAACTTTTAAATAATAAGAATTTAATTAGAAATTTATTAAAACTCTATAGCGCAACTCAACAATTTAATCAAATTTTTATTAGTAGTATATTCCACATGATTGAATCAAGTCCAACCATTATTAGATGGTGCACAGAAAATAAGTTTGCATCTTCTAGTTTCGCATTTATTGAGTCATTTTGTTTTCCAATTTATATTCAATAATTAGGCAAAAGATAAGTAAATTAATTAATGACCAAAATAAAATAACAATGACTAAAAGAGAATTAATAATTGTCACAAACATGTAATTTAGCATAAGGAAGGGAACTATTGACGTCGGATTTTGATAATGATCCAAATTCTGGCCAACAGGGAATTCTTCGGGATCTCTAACCTATAATCGGTTCAGACTTAACAGGACAGGAAAATAATCAAAAGAGAAGAAGAGAAGAGCAAAGGAGGAAGCACAAGATTTAACGTGATTCAGTCAAATTCGGATATCACCGGACTCTCCGTCCACGGTAATGTGTTATTGATACAGTATTTCTACAATATTACAATGTTTGATATCTGTTTTGACAGAGTTTCGGTGTGTAAGAATGAGTCATCCTCTACGGAGGGGCTCATTCATCATATTTATAGAGGAGAGAAGGCTACAATGGTAATTACATATGCAGTAAATCTTTTACATCATCATTTATTGTACAAAATGGAATATATAGACTAAATCTCTACTTTCAACTACTGCAACCGTCTTCTGCAGGCAGGGACCTCATTTGTTCGTTGAGGTAAGACATGACTTAGTCTTCTGTTGGGCCTTCAGGTCGCAGGTTATGCTTCACCAGTCAGGTCGCTTGCCCATTTATGAATAATGGAGCTGAGGTTGAGCTCGCTCAGCAGCTCATGAGCTCGAACTGCAGAGATCACTTCGCGAAGCGACCTGATCATTTTCGTGGATTGGTTCCTTCACTGTTTCTGAGCTACTTAAGGGTCCATCCAGGACCAAATTTCTCATACAACATTAGCCCCCCAACTCTCAATTCGCTTTTAGCGGGCTGGGAATTGAAGCTCTTCAATTTCAAATCAGTTAAAGCCTTTTCCTGAGATTGTCATTTCATCTGTTCTGAGCTATGCTTCTGATAGCACGTGTCCAGCGGCTATTGCTGAGTCAACATAGCCCTTTCCAAGGCTTATTAATGACAACGGTTGGGGGAATGGTTCCAGATCTTTCAGTAAGGATGGTTCCGGTTCTATATAAGGAGGAGGCAATCCCTTTTGAGTTATGCACTAAAGCAAACCATGGAGTCTTCCGATGAACCACCATTTTCAGCATTCTGGAGTTCCTCAAAGGCATGTATGGTCTGTTGCATGGGTAACTCGGAGAATTCATCTCCCTTGGTAACATGGAAGGATCTCATATGGATCCTAGACTGCTGTGAGGGATTTGCTCGGCCAGCTAAGCTCCCGGGGCTTCCTGGTTAGCTTCTTTTAGGAGGAGCAGGTGGTCGAGTGCGAAGGGATGCAGCGCTGCCCCTGATTGTGCACTGGAAGAAGACAGTTGCGGCACGTGGTCCCCAATAAACTGAGGCACGACCCTCCACTGGCCGATCCCTTCTTCTTAGTCATAGGTTTTTCCTTTGCATCTTGTCTAGTTTGTATACAGAGCTTTCTGATGTAAATCTGCCTCGTTAAGGTCTCTTAATAAATAAGATTTCTTTCCTGCAATTTTTGTCTATTTTGTTTTCTTTTGCAATTGCTTCGGTCTGAACCACCTGTGTGATCTGCGCGTAGTCAGAAGACAGTGTGAGTTGTGAACTGGAGCGATACCATGCTTGGGCCGATCCTGTGGCCAAATAAATGAACATATTAGTGCGAATAATCATTAAATAATAAAATAAGTTCGCACGGGAGCCGCGAAGTTAACAAGTGAGCAATCTCATGCTCGGGTCGATCTCGTGGCCAAATAGATAAGTGCGCATGAGAGTTGCGACTTAATTGAATTTGCATAAGAGTTACGAAGTTGACAAGTGAGCGATCTCGTGCTCGGGCCGATCGGCCAAATAGATAAGTGCGTATGAGAGCTGCGACTTAATTGTATTCGCATTAGAGCTGCGAAGTTGACAAGTGAGTGATCTCGTGCTCGGGCCGATCTCGTGACGAAATAGATAAGTACGCATGAAAGTTGTGACTTAATTGAATTTGCATGAGAGCTGCGAAGTTGACAAGTAAGTGATCTCATGCTCGGGCTGATCTTGTGGGCAAATAGATAAGTGCACATAAGAGCTATGACTTAATTGAATTTGTATGAGAGCTGTGAAGTTGACAAGTGAGCGATCTTGTGCTCGGGCTGATCTCGTGGCCGGGGCGATCTTGTGCTCAAATAAAAGAGTGACCAATCTTGTGGTCGGGGCGATCTTGTGCCCAAATAAAAAGGTGACCGATCTTGTGATTGGGGTGATCTTATGCCCAAATAAAAGGGTGCTAGTCAAGCAAGTCACCTGTTAGAAGGAAACTTAATATCAGTAGTTATATTCAAAATGTTCATGCCATTTACAAATAAGTACAAGAGTTTAAAAGATCGTCCTGATAGTAGGAAATTGCTCTTGTTTGATGTCCCGTTGGGATGATCCATGCTGTTGCCTGGAGGGTCGCACAACATAATCATGCAAGCAGCTTTTTTTAATGAGATCCTTGATAGCATCTCTTAGCACCCAACACTCTAAAGTGACGTGCCCGAATTCATTGTGATATGCACAGAATTTTTCCTGATTAAGTCTGAACTTGCCGGGAGTCTTCAAGGGTAGAGGCTTTCCGAAGTCTTCCTTATCCCTTTCCATTCCAAAGATCTTATCCTGAGTGTTTGACAAGATGTTATAAGTGCTGTGGCAAGCTTGGGGTAAGGGTCGTTCGTCCTTACTCTTTTTAGTGAGCTGGCATTCAAGGTTGTCATTTCCATTCCTACAGTTATTTCTTTTCCTGTTTAGAGCAGAACCACTTGTTTTAGTTCTCTACGAGCTGAAAGTCTCGTCCCACCTGATTTGTTTCATGACTCGCTCATAGAACTCACCCAGGTTGCCAACTGGGGATTTGTACAGGCTCTTGAATAGTTTTCCATCTCTACAGAGTCCCGCCAAGATGGCAGTCAGGACAGCCTCATCCGAGGGCCTCTCAACATTATTGACTTCGCCTCTGAAGTGAGCAATGTAATCTTTCAATGCTTCCTGCTTGCCCTAGAAGATCATAGCGAGGTGGCATGGGGGCGCGAGTTGCTACCGTAACACTCGATATTGAATAATAAACCTTTCTTAACAGTCTTCCTAACTACTTATGCTACCAGCTGGGAGGCTCCTGAACCACATTCACGGAACTTCACCTAAGGTAGCGGGGAAGACACGACATTTGATCAAGGGGTTACAGGCTTGCAAATCCATCTAGATGTTGAACAAGTCCAGATGGTTATGCAGGTCGCTGTCTTCGTCATACAGTGGGATGGCTGTAACTTTAAGCTTGCACAGAAGGAGTTCATCCATGTTCTCTCTAGAGAAAGGTATTTGCCCTCCAAAGCGACCTTGGTCATTATGACTCTGAGGATGCTCCTCCAGATGCCTAACCCTATAAAGGAGGTCTTCAACCAAAACAACCAAGCCCTCCAGTCTTTGGCTAAAGACTTGGTGGTTTAGTTCACTATTTTGGCCATGTGAATGGCAATAGGAAGTCTGTTCCTGGTTGGCTTCACTGGAACGTTCAACCTCAGGTATTGTGACTTTAGTCTGCCCTTGCACGTTCTGGGCTTGTGCTTGCACCAGCATTGTGACTGTTTTAGTCAGCTCTCCCACTATGTATTCAAGTTTTTCTTGGCATTGAAGCCAAGTCTGTGGTTCGTTAGCGCCGTTGGTGGCGGGAACTGATTGTGCTAAACTAGCTGGAGGAATACCAGTAACTGCTCTGATGACAGGAGTAGTTGACGAGCCCATTGTCAAAACATGGTCATCCGGAGGATGGGGTTGCACATTCGAGGCTCTTGTGACTCTTCCCTTGGCCATTGCAATGGAAATGAACCAGAATAAGCGAGATCCCCACAGATGGCACCAAAATATTGATGTTAAATTTTGGTGATGATCCAAACTCCGGTCAATGGGAGATTCTTCGGGATCTCTGACCTATAACCGGTTCAGACTTAGTAGGATAGGAAAATAATCAAAAGAGAAGAAGAGAAGAGTAGAGGAGTAACCACAAGATTTAACGTGGTTTGACCAAATCCGGATATCCTTAGACCCTATGTCCACAGTAACGTGTTATTGATCCAATATTTCTACAATATTACAATGTTCGATCTCTGTTTTGATAGAGTTTTGGTATATAAGAATGAGTCGTCCTCTACGGAGGGGCTCCTTCCTCATATTTATAGAGGAGATGAGGCTACAATGGTAATTACATATACAGTAAATCTTTTACATCAACATTTATTGTATAAGATAGAATATACAGACTAAATCTCTACTTTCGGCTACTACAGCCGTCTTCTACAGGTGGGGGCCTCATTTGTCTGTTAGGGTAAGACATGACTTAGTCTTCTATCGAGCCTTCAGGTCACAGGTTATGGTTTGCTAGTCAGGTCGCTTGCCCGTTTGTGAATAATGGAATTGAGGTCGAGCTCGCTCAGTAGCTTGCGAGCTCGAGCTGTGGAAATTACTTCGTGAAGCGACCTGATCATTTCCACAAACTAGTTCCTTCACTGTTTCCAAGCTGTTTGAGAGTCCGTCCAGGACTGAATTTCTCATACAACAGGAACAAATGGCAATTACTTAAACAAATTTACAAATGAGATAAACATATCAAATTACATCGAAAAAAAAAGTTTTTCCTATATAATTTTATAATAGTAAGAGTGATGAATTACTTAAGATATACATAATGTTTTGTATTCAAAGTTAGAATGCTCAAAGAGCACCAGTAAAGTACCGATAGATTGATTTTAATTATATACTAACAAAAAAAATGGAGGGATAGCTATCTCTTCCTTTACTTGCTGTGACTATGGTATGATTTACAATGACAAATCAAGAATCCAATCATTCAAAGGATCAAAATTTAAGTAATAAAAAAGTCAAAAATAAAATTTATACAAATATTAATAAATAATTTTTTAATCATATAATTTAAAAATTTTGGAAAAATAAGATGTTTTGTATAAAAAGTTTGAAATGATAATAGCATAGAAAGTACCTAAAAATATATTAATAACTATTGAATAGTATAATCTTATATTAAATAGTAATTCAAGGATAAGTAGTATAATAGTCTATGAACTTTAAAATATTAAAGAAAAAAAATCTCATATATGATATAATTATTAAAAGTTAAAAAAATTAAATTATTAAAAAATGTGAAAATTAGAAAAAAAATAATATAACATTTGACTTTAAATTATATACAAAATATACAATGTGGGACCATATCATGGAGGCCATGACCCTGCCCTTAAATTTATCATTGATTTTGGGATCTATAATGTGAAGTACTTGTAAATTTTGGGGAGTACAATAAGGAGGGAAAAATTCTCATTGAACACATTTTTCAATTCCCACCAAACTATGGATCCAAAAATTTTCAATGAGTGAGAGCAATACACAAATAAAAAAACTAATAAAAATTTATTTTTAAAATTTTATTATTAATTTACTCTGTACAAATACTTTATACCATTCTAGTAAATAAGTAGGATGAATTAAAATATGATTTGAAGCTACCAAAAGTGAGCTAATGATAAGAGGCCTATATATGATTTGTGAGGGTTATTAAAATTCAAATTTCCATGCCACTATTGTACCTAAAATTTCAAAATGGCTATCAATGTGGGTTGACTCAACTGCTTTTGAGGATCTGGATAAGATTTTGTGATTTTTCTTGGTCACAGGTTCAAATCCCCTTTAACACTGGTTATCCTATTTGGTAGTTAACTTTTTTTAGGGAGATCTTCTGATACTCAAAGACTAGCTAACTCGTTGTTTTGATAAGATTGGAGAACCTCTATTTCTTACTAGCTCTAGTCTTACCTTACTAGCTTTAGTCTTATCATAAAATATGATATGATAATTTTAAATTTAAATTTATATATACATGTATGTTATAAGCAAAATATTTTATTCATAAAAAATTATAATGTCTTTCAATAGAAAGTCAATTTTGCAAGAATAAATTTATAAATAATATGTGAGCAAAACTTATATATTAGGCATAGACTTCAATGCCACAATTAAAAACTAGGACATAAAACCTCACTTACATGGCGTGATTACCACCACTAATCTAAAACCAAGTTTACTATGTGCACGACACCAAAATGACTTGACACAATTGAATTGTTACTTTCAAATATTATAATTTAGTCCTTTACTTTTAATTTAACAATTTGCAATCGAATCCCTTGAATTTTTTTAGAGCATTTTAGGATTGGCAATTGTACAATATAGAAGGCTGGCAAGCAATTGTGCATTGGAGGAGGAGATTGCTGGTAGTCATTGGTCGTCGTTATTGTTAGGTAACTAAGGCTTGGGATGGAAGGAGGTGATCGAGTGTTTTGAAAGGCAGAACCATCGACTTGGAAGGATATCAAGTGTCGATTCGTCAGTACATTTTTTCTATCTTTGCCACCCTTCTCTTTTTAGATTTTGTTCAATTTTGTTTTTATGAATTTGCTTCAAAAGCCTACATTTCTGCTAATTTTGGTTTAGATTAATGACTATTGGGCTGTTTTTGCATTTATTCTTAGCATCTTGCTTTTACTTTTCATTTATTCTTAGAAATTAAAGCAAAAATGGTTACTAGAGTATTGCAATTTTAGTTTGCTATTGTGTTACTAGGAATTATGATTACTCTTACTTTAGGATGGTAGTAGGAGAAAAGTAAGTTCTTTTTTTTTTTTTTACTATTATTATCTTCAAATTTCACCTTATGAATTTCTGGCACCCAAGCAAAAGTCATTTTTATTGAGATTCTGTTATATCCAATGCAAATGCTATTTTTGTATAGTAGTATATTTAAATTGATTTTAAGTTATTTATTTTTTATAATTAAAGGTAAGAATGGGAGAGATAGAGTAAATGCTCGTATAGGGAATATTAATATGTACTCTAACCCATAGTTTGATTGTTTTCCTATTCATATCAACAGCAACTGATGTTGGAAGCTTTAACAACATTGTAGCAGAACAAGTTGTTTCTTGAAGTTCTAGCATGTATTCAACTTGGAAATTCTAAAACACTATATGAGTTTTCTTTCCAAACAATGTTTTTATAATTTTTAAATTTAAATCCAAGTTTCCATTATTGTAGCTAGATCTAAGGGAAAGTTACTTGTTCTATTTTTAGTAAAAGTAAACTAACTTATTGATGTGAACTTGTTTCATTTATTTGATTAATGAAGTAGTTTGAACCATTGTATAAGTTACAATTTTTAACCTAACTTGTATGCAAAAATAAGATATTTTTCCCATTGTTCAATTTATTGTAATATTGTGAATGCTAGTTGATTAGGAGATAAGATGTGCCTATTTAATTTATGACAAATATAATTTTGAAAAATTTAGCCTTGAGTAGGTAGAAGATGCAATATGAAGAAAGATAATAGTTTATTTAATTTTTTAAGACTTGCACAAACAATTGCTCATAGACTAAACAAGTGTTCTCACATTAAATTAATTATCTATTGATGATTTGGCTTGGTTGAGTGTGCTTGTCATTATTGATTTGAAAGTCGAAGGAAGTTATTGCTACCTTATGCTTTTATTTGCAAATAATGTTGCGATGTAGACATTCTTATACTAGCTTTCTTTATTTTCAACACTTGCCAAGTATAGTAACTTGCATTGATAACTATTGAGTTCATTAGATATGTTCTAAATGCTTTAAGTTCATAGAAACAAGTTATATTTTTCTTTTCCTTGATAGACCTGCTCCTCCTTTACTAGAATTGCATCTTTCAAAAGAAATGATGAATGAAGTAGCAATTTTTATTCACATTTGTATCAATGATCTATGTTCAATTTTGCAAGATATTGCTTTGGGTAAGGACACAGGGTTGTTATTGAAAATAGCAACATGCCCCTTATTAATTTATGTTGTTGGTGACTTGACTAATTTTCTTACCTTGGCCTACACCAATAAGTTGTTGAGTGTTAATTCATCAATTTAGACTCAAAATAATGTTATGATCAATGATTCACAAATTCTTAGAAATAAGTGAAATTTTTTGTTCTTGTGGTTTTGTTTTGTGGCAGGTCCTTCATTGAGGAAAAGGCCGATTAGAGGAGTTTGTTTATTATTTGAAGTTTGTGTTTAGTGCGTTTGTCCTAATTTGAGTTTTCATTGATTTTGTAATCTGTATGGATTGAATCCAATAGTTCGAGGATAAATCCTTTTTTTTTTTTTTACATTTTCACCTTTTTAAATATAAATACGTTTGAGTATGTATTTATAAAGCTTCTATGCCTTCTTTATCTTCCTTGGAGTGTTAATAAAATATGTAAAATGTATCCCTATATTGACTAAATAGTTTACATACACTTTTTTATTTTGTGAAATCTTATTGGAATGTTTTAAAGTTTTTTTAATATTTACAAGCTTTTTTAGCATTGAGAACATTATAAATATATGATTTTAAAATCTACAATTATTGCTTTGGGTTTAAAATTGTTTTAAAAAGTTTTTAAATGATTTTTTTTCAAAAAAGAAAAATTTCACGGACGAGTCCGTTGGATTTGTGAACTGCAAATTTAAGACTTGAACTATCATTTGGGGAGTCCATAATTTTTGTAGACCCATATGATCTAATCCATTTATGACGGGTCCACAAACAGACTCTGTTCAATAACTTTATAAGCAATACTTCCTTCATATATTTCTATATCTATGTTTAAGATAAATTCTTTTCATATATTTTTATCTATTGGTTAATATTAATGTACAAGAATTAAATAGGTTATTAAATAGTCTCAATTTTAGAATAAAAGAGATATGTTTTACTAGTTATCACTTTTTTGATAAAAGTTAATTAGCGTGTAGAGTAGTTGATTATTTATTAAAAAAAAAAAGGAATAGAATTAGAAAAGGATAATAAATTTATTCTTGATAACTTTAAATGATAAATAAAAAAAAAGGAAAAAATTCTTTAAAATAATAAATGAAAAGGAAGGAAGGAAACAACTTGTTAATTTTTAAAGATGAAAAAAATTACTTTAATTATCATAATACATGTGTTTATCATGTATCAATATTTGCCTGCCTATTACAAAAATAAATATCTTAAAAGGTGTAAGAGACCTATGATAGGTAGAAAAAAAAATATTGTATGTTGAGATAAATTTACTTCTATGATAACAATAAACCTTTTTAATGGAACATAAAATTTTAGGTCAAATTACTTTCTCATTTTTATATTTTTATTTAATTTCTAAGATGTTTATTATAGTTCAAAATTTTAAAATTATATTTTTATACTTTTTTTTTGTTTTTAGTTGGATATTTACCAATCAAATCATACTAGTAACAAAATGTGGAGACATTTTATTGATAAAGCTTAATAATGGTTGATGTAAAACTCACACATGACATTTATATTTGCGTTTTAAGTGGAAAATATTATAAATAATTAAGATATTTTATGATATTATTTTATTTTTAAAAGAAAGTTTAAGGTCACATGCCTCTTAATACATAAATTGTTAATGAATTGTTGTTCACGTGTGTTCATTACTTATAAAGTCCCATAGAAAAATAATAAGAAGTATTTAATTAAAAATGAAATATAAATATAAAAATATAATTTCAAATTTTTAAATAATAAAGATTTAATTAAAAATTTACTAAAACTATATAGAGCAGCACAATAGTTTAATCAAATTTTTATTAGTAGTGTTATTCCACTTGATTGAATCAAGTCCAACTATTAGATGATGTGCAGAAAATAAGTTTACATCTTCTAGTTTCACATTATTGAGTCAATTTTTTTTTTGTTTTCCAACTTCTATTTTAGTAAACAGGAAAAAGATAAGTAAATTAGTTAAGGACCAAAATGAAATAATAATGACTAGAAGACGAATAATAATTGTTGCAAACATGTAATTTAGTATACCAAAGGGAGCAAAGACAATTTCTTGAACAAATTTGCAAATGAGTTAAACATATCAAATTACATTGTAAAAGAAGTTTTTTATACATGATTTTGTGATAACAGAAGTGATAAGTCACTTAATGTACACATAATATCTCGGGTTCGAACCTAAGATACTGAAAGGGCACTACTTAAGTGTCGGCAGATTAATTTTGATTATATATTAACATAAAAATAGAGGGATAACAATCTCTTCTTTTTCTTGCTGTGAATGCGATGGTGTGGTTAACAATGGTAGATTGAGAATCTAGTCATTGAGAAGATCAAAATTCTAAGTAGTAAAAAGTCAAAAATAAAATTTATGCATATATTAATAAATAAATTTTAATAATATAATTTAAATATTTTGGAGAAATGAGATGTTTTGTAGAGAAAGTTTAAAATGATAATAACATAGAAAATGTCTAAAAATATATTAACAAATATTTATTAGTATAATCTTATATTAAAAATTATGTAGTAATATAAGGATAAGTAGTATAATGGCCTATGAAATTTAGAAAATTAAAGAAAATATATCTCCAAAACTCTATAATTATCAAAAGTTAAAGAAATTAAATTATTAAAAATTATGGAGGTTAGAGAGAAACTAACACAACATTTGACTTTAAATTTTACACAAAGAGTCTATTTAACTCAAGTAGCTGATAAGTTAAGTATTAACTATTTTATTAAGTTGTTAGCTATTAGTTAACAGTTGATAAGTTAGTTGAATGTATTAGAAGTGTTTGATAAAATTAGCTGTTAAACTGACTTATAAATGTAAAATGATATAAAAGAATATATTAATATCATTAGATAATATATAAAATAAATTAATTTATATTTATTTTAAAGTTAAAGCTTATTGATGCAGTCAAGATATTTAAAATAAGAGTAAAATTATCTAAAATTTATATTCAATGACATCATATATTTATTTTTTAAGTACTTATTTTTATTTATTTATGTTAAATTAATGGGCATGGGCTAAATATGCAATGATATGTGATTTTTTTTGTTCTTTTTAGCTTTGTTAAAAAATTGAAAATGGTATGATATTAAAAAAAAAATGTATTGAAAATGAGGATTTTTAATTAATTAATACATAGGCTGTCAATTAACCAAAAAAATAAGGATAAATTAGGAAAAAAAATTGAAAGTTCTATTATAATAAGCTATACTTACTTGGAGTAATTTCTTAAAAAAGAGTTTTCTTTCCAAAAAGATAGTGCATCAAATATCTTTAAAATATGAAAAAATACTATTTGACGAAATTAAAAAAATTTAAAAACTAACTTTTTTTATATGCCAAACACACATAAAATAAATAATATTAGACCACATCATAGAGGTCAAACCTTGCCCCTTAAAATCATTGTTAACTTCAAGGGCTATCATATAGAGTACTTACAAATTTTGGAGGAGTACTATAAAAAAGGAGATACTCTCATTGAATGCATTTTTCAATTTCTGCCTCACAATGGATGAAAAAAATTTTAATGAGTAGGAATATGCACATAAAAATAATAAAAAATTTAATTTTTCAATTTTATTATTAATTTATTCAATACAAATACTTTATTCTATAGTAGTAAATAAGTATCATCAATTAAAATAAGATTTTAAGCTATTAAAAGTGAGCTAATAATAAGATACTTGTATAATTTGTGAGGTGTTTTAAATTCAAATTTTCACGCCATTATTGTACCTAAAATTTCAAAATAATTGTCAATGCGGGCTAGCTCAACTAGTTGTGAGGATTCAGATAACATTTTGTGACTTCCCTTAGTCACAGGTATATATCCCCTCAACCCTGGTTATCCTGCTTGGTGGGTAATCCTACTCAAGAAGATCCCTTGACGCTCAGGAATTATTTGAGTCTTTAAGCCCGATTAAACTTGATAGTAACTTTTGAATGGGCCCCTAATGGCAATCCCAATATGCCATTGATGCTCTATTTGGTAAGATTAGGAAATCTCTCCTTCTTACCATCATTTTATACCAAAAAAAAAATTCAAAATAACTAGAATTGACATTATTCAACTCTAGTCTCCTTATAAATATAATGTAATAAAGTTATATTTTCATTCATATATGCATATATGTTAAATGCAAAATATTTTATTTATAAAAAAATTATGATGTCTTTGGATAGAAAGTTGATTTTGTGAAAATAAATTTATAAATAATATGTAAGCAAAACTTATATACTATAATATTCTATTAACAAAAAATTTTAGACCAATCACAACAATTGTTCTCACACTTCTCACAATGTAGGTCCATTAGTGTTCCCCCCAGGTGAAAGTTGAATCCATGCCCTCCACCATGAGAGTCATGGATTTTGACCAAGTGAACAAATCAGTCATTTTATACTTCTATATAAAAAAAAACATGGGATGACTATAACTTCTTTTGCCACATAATTTTTTTTAAAAAAATTAATAATCTTACATGTTAGATATCTATTAGAGTTTTCAACATAATTTTTAAAAATAATTATATGTATATATATATATATAATACTAATTATGTTTGAATAAAAATAGTTTTTTTATACTCGTAGTTGTGTATTGACATTTGTTGCTATATTTAGGGTTTTCTCTTTTTTAATATTATGAGTTTGAACTCAAAACACTACCCATATGTGTTAATGATTTGTCATCCCTCTTGTTATAAAAATACAAATAGTTTTTTTAAAAAGATTTCTATATTTTAATAATTTTTAGCTTATAAAATATAGAATAACTTATTGTATGTTTGGAAGTTTGGAAGGAAAGGAAAGGGAAAGCAACATAAGAAAATAACAAGCAAAGAAAGGGAAGATAATGTAAGATGACAATGCCAAAACTTCACCAGCCTTTAAGCAAGGTGGCATTTGCCTTAAGACCTTGAGTGAATGCCTTATCCCAACCCAACAGCGCTAGAGACCAAGACCACCCTCCTTTTAGATTGGTCTCAGAATTGCAACCACCTATATATGTGGCCCAAAGGTCACCTGGCAAGCACTTAACACCCAACATAGTATGACTATGCCCCCTAGCCATCCTTCCTGATGTAATCTCCCTTGAAAATACCTATAGATCTATCTCCAATTTAGTAATTCAGCACCAAAAATTGAAAGAAAAAAAAAAGATATTTATGCCATACTTTAGAAAATAGAAGGAGAGTGATAAGTGATGAAGATTGATGCCACAAAGAGGAAACTCTTTTATTTGTTTTGAAGTTCTAATAAGAATCCTAGGAGAGCACTTGCTCAAGGAAGAAGTCTCTTCAATTCTCAAATTCACTAAATCTGAATGGTTGAGGGAAGCATGCCTCCCCTCATAGCAATTAGACTTTAAAATGGGCTGGATTCAAGTTCTAACCAGCCTAACTAAACACCCAAACAAATAACTGTTGAGTGTGTGAGTTTTAAAATGAAATTGTCACTCAAAATTACGTAAGTGCACGTAGTCAATTGTGTAATATAGAGTGAGT
>JANHAO010006124.1:0-21764 GCA_026873985.1 Saraca asoca
TCCTATTCTTCTTTCTTTCTTTTATTTCTTTATTATTGATTTGGATAGTTGAATTGTAAGGATTCTAGTAATTGAAATAGCTTCCCTGTGGGATCGACCCGTATTTATCGGTACTAGCTACAACTATACCGTGCATTTATGGAATTTTAACACATCAGAAGCAGATTAGATGGGAAGAGATTCCCAGTTCACAGAAGTCCGAGGTAGGTAGCTCGGCTCAAAATAGGAAAAGGAGTAACCATGGAGACAAAAAAGACAGTCTCAATCTTCAACTCGTTAAGAGAAGCAAAGATGAGTAACCCCCATATCTAGGTCACCATAGCACCTATAGCATCTTGTTGGAAGCCCAAGACAAGGTCTTCGTGATGGAAAGGGACAAGGAGAATTTCAAAAAATCTTGACCCTTGAAGACATCCAGTAAGTCCAGAACCAAATCGAGGGAAATTCTATGCATACCATAACGAGTTTCGGCATATCACCTTAGAATGCTGGGTGCTGAGGGACGCTATTGAAGATCTCATCAAAAGAGGTCACTTGCAAGATTTTATGGTGCAGCTTTCCAAGCAACAACTTAGACAATCTTGGCAGGATCCCAAGCAAGAGTAGTCTCCCACAATTAGGACTATTTATTAAATTTTTGTAATTTTATAACTTATATAAGCATTTTGGATCTCTTTACTGATTTTTAAATTTTTCAAACAGGTGAATCGCCTAAATGGCACCCTTCTATTTGGGCACAAGATTGCCCTGGCCATAAGATCGGCTAACCCTTCTATTTGGGCACGAGATTACCCCAGTCATAGCTTGCATGCAGCTAAATATTGGCAGCTTTCATGTGACTTATCTATTTATTTGGCCATAGGATCAACCTAAGCACGAGATCACTCATTTTGTTATTTGGGCACGAGATTGCCTTGATCCCAGCTTACATAGGACCAAATATTCGTAGCTCTCATGTAACTTATCTATTTATTTGGCCACATGATCGGCCCGAACCACAAGATCACTCACTACTTATTTGGCCACGAGATCGAGCCAAGCATAGTTTGCAGCTTGCATGTGACCAAATGTTCACAACTCGTATGTGACCCTTTAATAGTACATAGTGCAAATTATTTGTACAACACTCATGCATGAAATAATTCATTCATGAATAGTACCTTCAAGAAGGTTTACACGATTTGCTAATCAAGTATCTCATCGCGAGTTACTAAAGCTTACACTAATGCAAATGTAGAAATAAGAACGGCATGCAGAGATCACAAAAAAGGATCTTATTCATTAAGAAGCCTCAACGAGGCAAAATTACATCAGAAAACTCTGAATACAAATTAGGAAAAATTGAAATACAAGGGGAAAGCCATAACTAATTTTCTTCTAGAAAAAGAATTGTCGTAAAAATGAAAAACTCCCATCCACCAGGGGATTGGTTGCATAGGGATGCACCCTAGTTGATTTGAGCTCCCAAGCCTACTTAAGTCCTTAAATTTTTCCTTCCAATACCTCTCCTAATAGCAAACTCTTCTTTAACCTGACTCCCACCAATGAAGAAGGGAAGAGCAAAACTGCTCCTTATTCACCAGCCTCCAACTCTTGTTCTGATTCACAAAGAAAGTAGCTCATGAAACTTCAAGAGCTTGGCTGGCTAGGCAAGAACCTCATGGCAAAGTCGAGAGGATGTAATTCGAGATCTGTACGAGATCTCTCTATGTTACCAGAGAAGCCATATCTTCAAAACTCCTTATGCAGCAGACCATACACTCCTTGATGGAAAGGCAAAATGCTGAAAATAAGGGAGGATCATTTGGAATGTTCATAATTTCTTAGTGGAAAAGCAAGAGTGATCTCTTCTGCTTTAAATAGAGTCGGAATCGATTTCACCAAAGAGTCCAAATGAATCCCTTAATTATTTTCATTTATTACCTTGGAAAGAAACGAAGCATACTCACCAATGATCAAGAGGCATGTACTCCGGGAAGTATGGCCTAGAATAGCTGAGAAGATGGATTTAGTGAAGACTTAACTGAATTGAACTCTATGAAGTGAACAACCTTTGAAAAGTTTCAACTGCCGACTCACTAGACAACCTAAGAGTTGGGGGGCTTATGTTATATGAGAAATCTGAATCATCCTTAATGGGTTAGCAAATGGCCCGAGCATGATAAGGATCCAGCTTGTAAAGTGCTTAAGGTGTTATGTTAATTCACATCACGAAAGCAACCTCCTCAGCTTGAGCTCATCCCCGATAAAGTGAGCTCGATTTCATCATCCCAAAGACAGACACCCTTAGACCGAAGGGTTTGGCCAATGAGGCACAACCGATGACCTAGGAGCTTGCTAAACAGAAGACTATCACATGTATTGTCTAACAGACATGCGGGACCCACTTGTAGAAGATAATCTGCAATAGCCGATTTACAAGATTTAGTTTATCTGTCCTGTCTTATATATTAAATACTTAATATAATAGATTTACTGTATGTAAAATTACAACTGTAATATCTTTTCCTCTATAAATATAGGAAGAAGATGAACATTAAAAAGAGAGAACACTTGTATATTGAAACTCTTTAAAAATATTCTGAGATCAATACACTACCATGGACGTAGGGTCTGGTTCTGTCCAGATTTGGCTGAATCATGTTAAAAATCTAGTGCTTTCTACTGCTCTTCCCTTCTTTCTTGCATATTTTGCTCATTTACTGTCTTCGAACCAGCCAACAGCTTGAGATCCTGAGAGAATCCTCCATTGGTTAAAGTTTGGATCAAAACCAGATTCCACCATCAACAACACTGAAGCCATTAGTGAAGTTACATGAAAACATCATAAAAAAAGCTAGATCAAGGGGACTAGAATAAAAAAGTTTAGATAGAAAATCAATGAATTTGCGTTCTTTTATATGATGTCTATGATCGTCTAATTGATATTTTGTACGTTAGGATAATTAAATTTTAGCTAAAATTTTACAATGGTATTAGTTGAAACATTATACAATAAGATAATATTTGCTTTATTATATTGTTATATGTATGTTTTGTGCCTAGTCATTTCTTCCTAGGTCCAAAGCTTATAACTTAGCATTTTAATGTGATATTTCTATTAATTATTGAATGACTTGATCATTTCAATCAATCTTGAATGAATTGATCATTTCAATTAGTTTTAGTGAGCTAATCACTCCAATATTGGGTTATTGCCCATCAATTTGATCTTTTCAATCAATTTTTGAGTGACCTAATCATTTCAATTGGTTTTCAAATGACTTGATCCTTTTGATTGACTTTAGTGAGTGAATTGCTCTAATATTGTGTCACATCTCGAAATCTGAGGATGTGATTGGCATGAATCACCAAGTGATGACCTACGAACCTATGGATATTTTTGTTCTAATAATCCTTTTTAATTTAAAATAATTAAAATAATGTAAAAAATATTGTTTTAGGCCTTTTTTTTTTTTATCTAAAACTTGTGATATGTAAGATTTTAATAAAAATCTTTTTGAAATAAATAATTTCTAATTTATTTGAAATAAATCTATTTTTAAGAGAATTATAAATTATAAAAGTAGATCTCTTGCATAGCTAGACTGGCAATAATAACTAAAAATAAGTTAAGGACACCATATACCTGAATCAATCACACATAGGCTATGAAGTATTCCTTTATTGAGATAACTTTCATAAATTCATTAATGTGAAAAATATTAATGAATAGGATATGTATAACTTGAGTATTTAGTGAGAAGAAAAATAACTAACCCCTCTTTGGGTTGAAAAATGTTTTTGATTATACAATTCTCAAGTTACATATATGGTGTACCCTCAGCAAGGCATCTAAACAACATCTATAAAGATGAGTGGTTATAACAATCCTAGTTTGCACAAATAAGTGACTAGGATAGGAGGATTAATTGATTCTTCTATAAAGTTTGCATAGAAATATTTGATGAGTTTTATCTAAATAGGGGGCAAGTAACTTATAAACCTTGGCCATGGTTGTGACTCTAAGGGTTGGAGTATTCCTTGTCATCTAAACTAATCATAGTTCCCAAGACATATGAAATAAGGTGAATGTGCAATCCTAGTCCCTATGCCATACTTGTTCTGATATGCTACATTAATATCAAAGAATAGGTTTGGGTCACAGAATGTTCTTGATTCTTAGTTTTCCATAATTTTAGAAGTTTAAATTTAAGGATTTTTTGCCTAAGTAGGATTCCTAGTGAGGTTTGCATCCTAGGGAGGGTAGAGAGGTCTCGAAGAGATTTAGAGAGCCTAGGATGAACAGGCAAAAGAGGGGTTGAAAGCCCTTTCATAGGCTAATCTCACGACTAGCCGATCGACGTGTATTAATGGCTGGTCGGACACCCACCTATTTGATCGAACATTGACCTATTAACTCAGTTGACTTTTTTCTTGTCATTTTCTCATTCTTCTAACTTGAACTCAAAATATAAAATGTCTAACTTTAATTTTTCACTCAGGTTTAGGGGCATTCTTGTCTTCTTATTTGCATTTCATTGTTTCAAATTTCTAACTTTGTGACTACTTGTGTTTGCATGAGGTCTTATTTTCCTTTACTTACCTGCCTTATGCAGGGCATGCCCATCCTTATTATCTCTTACCTAACTAGGGGTATGTTATAGGTATATTTTGGTATTATCCAGCATAGGCTGGCAAAAGCTCAGTAGACAAATTCAAAGGGGAGAGGCCTAACCCTTTCACGACTTAGCATCAAGGTCACTTAGCAAAGGCACTAGATAACTGGCCATGAGCTTAAGACGTGGGTCGAGGCCAAAGCAATGGCCCTCAACTCACTAGATGAAGTAGGTCCTCAACCATCTTCCAAAAAGTACACTTTGGTTAAACCCAGGAATAGGACCAACTTGCATAGCCATAGGTCACCCATTGCAAACTCAAACCACTAAGCTAGCTACCTTAAACATAGGTACAGAATGCCTAAGTCTAATCAACAATCAGAGGCACATTCTTCCAATTGACAAGTCAGCCTTCATAAGTCAATAGGGAATGGCCAAGCATTTATTGCCCACAATAGCAGAAGTGATAGTTTTACAATTTGTCAAATTACGCTTGTACCCCTCCCTGCTTCTATAAATAGGGGGAGAGATCATTGTAGGTAGATGTGAGAAAATACCTACAGAAATTTTGCCAAAATAGTGAGAGAATATAGTGAGAGAATATTTGTATTGTTGTTCTGCTAGCCTAAACAGTGAAATAGCCACACAAAAGCAAATATAACCACCATGGATATAGGGGTTATATTAACTTTAGTCGAACTACATTAAAAAGGTTTTGGTGTCCATTGTTCTTCCTTTCTCTCTATCTCTTTCTTATTTATATTTGCATCCACAACTTGCAGTTTGGGGATTCATTAAACTATTCCTATTGACCAGATTTTATTGTTAATATTTTGACGCTAGAAGGAGGGCCCTAATTGCATCTTCTCTTTTTGGTTTACTATTTAGCTACAATGGCAAAAGGAAGAACTACCAGGAGCACTAGTGCTATCGCTGACCAACCTAAGGGTTATGTAGAGCAGTAAAGGTTACCACTGGGGGGCTCTATCTTCCCTGTTGCAGGTGCCTCTGCTACCCCTATAATAAGTGTTGTCACTGGCATGGCACCATTAACCCTTTACCAACATTAGGAGGCGTTTGAAAACATAGTGAAAGAGTTGGCTGATATAGTTAGGGCATTGACTTATGCACAAACCCAAGGAATATAAAGACAAGTTGAGGCTATAGTGCTTGGAAGAGGACCCTAGCAGCCAGGAGTATAGGAGGAGAAACCCCTTAGAGGGGAACATCTGTAAGCTAGGTCTGTTCATTCGTATAATTCACAGTTAAGGTCAAAGGTCCATCGAGCTCATAGGGATGATGATGGAGCCGATCAGCAACATGAAAACTCAGCATTAAGAAGGAAGCTTGATCAGGATCGAACATAAGGCCTCAGATCGCTATTCCTACAATCAGGGAGGTGACCAAAGTCAACGAACCACTAGTCATTGATCTGGGACACAAGATCCTATGATCGAAGAGCTGCTTCCCTCTGAAGCAGCTTGAAAAGTGACCTATAGCTTAGGAACAACAAAAGGACCCCATTCACTAAGGAGATCCAAATAGAGCCCAGATTTAAGATCCCTAACCTCCCGTAATATAATGAGAACAGTGACCTGTATGACCACCTGGATGTGCTCAACATCCAGATGGATCTTCAAACAACTAGCCCGCTAGTCAAATGTCATATCTTCCTAGCCACTATCGGGAAAATACCTCGGGCACGACTTAGGAATCTTCTAGCTTGTAGCATTCACAATTGGGAGGAATGCTAGAGGAGATTCCTTAACCAATATAAGGCATAGAAAAGGCAGTTCGCACCATCTTATCACTTTGCAACAATCTTCCAATGGAAAGATGAGTCACTAAAAGATTACATCACTAGGTTCAGATGTGAAGTCAATAATGTAGAGAATCCCTCAGATGAAAGTATTCTCATAGCAATCTCAGTTGGACTTTGCAAGGTTGGGAAACTATATAAGGAGATATACAAATCCTTAGTGAAGGACTTGGGTGAATTTTATGAGCGAACTGCTAAGAAAATCAGATAGGAAGAAACCTTTAGCATAAAAGGGTTTAATTAGGGGAACAAGAAGAATGGCTATAGTAGGAATAAAAGGAGTAATAGTAGGGATGGGAAAGAGAACTAGAATAACAATTCTGATAACCAAGCCACAAAAAGGGCCAGGAGTGGGCAACCTCAGCGTCAAGGTCGCTATGAAAGTTATAGCATCCTATCAGATACTCAAGACAGGATATTTGTAGCGAAAAAGGATAGGGAAGACTTCGGATCCCATAAAAGTTTCCAACAAATTTAGAAACAAGAATAAATTTTATGCATACCATGATGAAATTACGCATAATACCTTAGAATACTGGGCACTTAAAGATGCAATTAAGGATTTGATTAAGAGAGGTCATTTAGGGGACTATGTTGTGTGATCTGTGAACAATGATCTCCATAGCCCCAGTGAGCTTCTGACCAATAGTAGTTACCTACAATAAGAACTATATTCTAATCTTGTAATGATATCTGGAAACTAAAAGTATCTTAAATTATTATGTCTACTAATCTTTGAATAAATTTTCAGGGAAGCTTGGTACTGAAAGTGAGCTACTCTATTAACAAACTTAATTCATATTGGCTGAGGAGCATCCTCTAAACATTCAACCTGACAAATATACATTATCTTGCTTAACAAATATACATTGTCATGGTTAATTTGACAAATATACATTGTCGCTGCGAGCTAGCTGAGGTGCAATTCTTATGTGATCAATTTATTGAGGTGTAACCCTCCGTACAAAGCTAACCTGACAAATATACATTATCTTGCTTAACAAATATATATTATCATGGTCGACCCAATAAATATACATTGTCTTGCTTGGTAATATACATTGTCATGGTGTGCTAGCCAAGGCACAACTCACATGATTAATCTATCACTAGTTGAGAAAAGACAAATATACATTGCCTTGCTCAGTAAATATACATTGTCTCAGTGGATCGGCAAATACACATTATCTTACTTAGCAAATATACATTGTCACGAAGAATCAACAAATATAAATTACCTCACTTAGGCAAATATACATTGCCTGGGATAATCCAGCAAATATACATTGCCTAGCTTAAGCAAATATACATTGTCGTGGATTACAAGTTGAAGAACACATATGCGACCTACTCTTTGGCATAATATGAGTATGATCTATCATTCAGAAACATAGCTTTCTTATATAGCCTATCTTAGCATCTAATTTATGCTAATTAAGGTGCAGCTCTCATGTGACATACTACTCATTGCTCTCATGCGACCTATAGCTTGTAGCTTTCATGTGACTTCATATTTAAAGGTGCAGCTCTCACGTGATCTCTTATTTAAAGGCCTAACCTTCATGTGACCTGCTTAATGTACCAGCCGAGGTGCACCTAATCACCCACTGAGCACTTAGACTCGTGCCAGCTGATGTGCACCTAATCGCCCACTGAGCACTTGAACTCGTGCTAACTAAAGCACAATCTGAGCATTCAACTTATCCTAATCAAGGCGCAGTTCTCATATGAACTACTATGCTTTTATGCGATTTGCTGGCCATTTGGCATGAGACGTATCATTTGTAGTTATGATTTACTAGTTACAGCCTACTTATATAAATTCATACAATCTACTTAGTATTTTATTTCATTATCTATCATATTTCGTTCACTAAGGTTAATTGACTTATCAGGCGCTCTATTTACTTAACAATTATTGAGTTGTGGTTTACAGAAATGAAACGCAAAGTTGTAAGATTGTATCCTAAGAAGCCTAATCTTTGGAAGTTGAGCTCTTATGGGAGGAAGGATCAACGCATGGGCTGAGTAGGTCATCCTTCATTTGATTATCAGGGGTTTTCATGACCTGCGGGTTGTTCCTTCTTTGAATAGCACCCTCGACAAGAAGGGCTCTATTTGTGAACTTCGCATATTTATTAGAAGAAGTGGCCTTTGCAGATTTTATAGCTCTCCCCTCGAAGCCCTTTATTTCCTTAAGAACATCCTCCCTAAAAAAAGAAAAGTCCATATTTAGGTGCCGCTCCCACAGAGTATATAAAAAAGAGGAGAAAGTTTTAGATTTCACTTTCTTACTGCCTTCGCAACCAGCTCAGCAATCTCGGCCCTAACCTAAGTAACCTCCTCTTGTTTCAAAATGACTTCCTTCCTGGTTGCTTCAAGCTCCTTCTTAGTAGCCTCAACCTACTGTGCTGCAGCTTTAGCTCACCATATCGCTACCTTAGCAGCCTGAAGTGTCACATTTAGATCACTTTTTACTTTTGATAGCTCGTCAGTTGCTTTATTGATACTAGATGTGACAGCCTCGTAACTTGCCACCTCATGAGATCGAGTTTCCTTGACTTCTTTTGGAGTGACCTCAACATTCCTTGCTCTATTTTCTAGCTCTAGTGCCTTAGCGATCGCAATAGCTAGGTCGCCCTCAAGTTTGGCATTTTTTTTCCTCCTAAGAAGGAGTGTTTCCCTCATATTTATTATTCTTAGCACACCCTAAAAAATTAAATGGATCAAATTAGATTATAAAGAAGTAAAAGAATCAAGGTAAAAAGGGCATTACTTACTAACAAGCTATGATGAGTGGACTAGCGCATCAGCCCTTCACTTGAGACTTCCTCTACTTCCAACACTTGGAGACTTGTGCAGGGTCCTAAGATTGCCTCTACATTTCTCTAGAGGAAGTTAAAATACTCCTGCGTATTTGGGCCAAGGCTCAGTGGATGCTCCTTAGCTGCAACTTTGCAAGCCACCCATTTTTAAGTGGCTTGACCCTTTTTCCCTTGTTTACTTTTCATTTTTTGATAGAGGGCTCGGATGGGGGCACGACCTTGACCACCTCGATCACCTCAAGATGCAAGGTGAGGGCTTACGACTATGAAGGCATTATAGTCAAGGTAGGAGGAGACTAATTTGTAACGATAGGGACTACAATAGCTTTAGGATCTGATGAGGTCACAACAACTTTAGGGTCTTCAGGCTTATTAGGAGGTCACTTTCAGAGGATGAGCTTTACCATTTCTTGTAGTATTTGAAATGTGTTGGATTGATCTCCCTAACTTGGTAAGCTTCAATTTCTCTAGTGAGCTTGGTGTTCAAAGCTGGAGAGAGCTTGTGGGAATGAATGAGATTGTTGTCAAATCTGAGATTATTTTTTAGATCACTTATAGCAATAAATCGACATAGTACCTCAGCCTCAAGCGTTGGCTTCTCCTTACCAGCCCCGTTTGTAAAAATAGGACAAAACGTCAGAAACAATAACATGAATTCATGATAGCTTGCATGACCTTAGGACAAAAATAAAGTTGCAAAGAGGATGCAAAGGCATGAAACGTAAAACCAATGAGTCTTTTAGTTCCTTACATTCGATTTGCCCTTGGCATCCCCCTATGGTAGAACCTTCTTGAAATCGGTATGCTGAGCTGAGAGGTAATAAATCCCATTCAGATAGCCCGTACTCCTAATGCTATAGAGGTAGCACAAAACTCTTGTAGATGGTGGTGGAAGATTATTTCTCAAGTATACAAGTGCAAGAGAAGTGAGCTGAAAGTAGGAGTTCAGGGTCAGTTGGAATAGGTAGAGCTTCAATCTATTTAATAGATTAATAATGTAGGGTAAACTGGAAACTTGAGCCCAACAGTGAGATGTTGGGTACTAACGGCAACAAATCCTCAAGAAAGATGGGCTGCATGGTCAATAGGGGAAGCTGCCATGAGATGACAACCTTTAGGGAAATGGTAATATTCAACTATGTTTAGGAGTTCATCTAGTTCGACAGTTAAAAGGTAATGATTAAATACTGAGTGATCTAAAGAGCTTTCAGCAACCTGCTACTGCTTACTATGGTCAGGTCGAGGAACAGATTGTTCAGCGACCTCACTACTCCTAGAGGTGGTTTCAACCGAGGTGAATGCTAGCTCCTCACTTTGAGTTGGGAGTCAGGCTCGTCATCATTCCCTATTCGATGACTTAAATGTTTATGAACTACAACCATCTACATAGAAGGACAAATAGTTAGGTCACTTTAAGTAGCCAGGTCATTTCAAGTAGGTCATATCAAAAAGTTAAAGCTTTTCTTTGCTAGATAAAAAAATTTCCTATATAGCAGATCATACATACCTTAAGCCACCATATCAGAGATCCTGACTATTAAAAATTTAAGGGGTTTTAACCAACAAAGCCTATCAAACTACTAAACCCTGGGAAATAGAAAGCTAAATCTGATGATTTACAGCCCAAAAATCAGCAAGCTAAATTTCTAGCAATAAATAGGCACTTACTGCCGACTAGGCAGCGTGATACCAAAAACCCATAAAACAAGGCATTTTTAAAGCAAAAGTCCTAAGAAGGCTTACCGTGTGAAAAAGATGAATTAGATTCTAAAATGGATGGGGGTGAAATTGATTCTAAATAAAATGGTCAATTTACAGCAATAACAATGGCAAGATTAACAGGGAAGAGAATGAGACTGGAGACAATTGCTCAAGAACTTATGAGGCAGAACGTCAATTTTCAGAAGTAAGAGGCAAAAAAGGGATTTCTCATCTAATATGGCCTTGGTGGCTCGGCCATTTGATTTAGAGACTTATCAATTGCCTATGATTTAATGGTATAGAAAATAACTAGGCTCAATCATTATTGTACCAGTGGCCATAGGAAAGTGCATACATTTAATGCAGTAATGATGGTACAGGTAGGTGAAATGATGAAATAGAAATTTGAATAACGATATGGCTCATCGCAATCTCTAGCTTTTGCTAGCGAACTCAACTCCCAGTTCATAGAACAAACTGAGAACTAGAAGGCTAATGTTATGGATATATTTTGGTACTATCCACCATGGATTGGCAAAAGCCCAGCGGACAATTTCAAGGGGAGAGGCCTAACTTATCCATGACTCAGTGTCGAGGTCACTCAGTAAAGGCAATAGATAGCCAGTCACGAGCTTAAGACGCGAGACGAAGCCAAAGCAACAACCTCTAACTTACTAAAGATAAGCTCCAGCTCCCCTAGATGAAGAAGGTCCTCAACCATCTTCTAGAAAGTACACTCTAGTTAAACCCGGGAATGGGACTAACTTGCATAGCTGGCAAGTCGCCTAGTGTAAACTTAGACCATTAAGTTAGCTACCCTAGGCATAGGTATGGAATGCCTACGTCTAATTAGCAGTTAGAGGCATATTCTCCTAACTAACAAGTCAGCCTCCAGAAGTCAACAGGGAGTGGCCAAACATTTATTACCCATCAAGCATTTATTGCCCACAGTAGTGGAAGTGATAGTTTTACAATTTTTCAAATTACGCTTGTACCCCTCCCTGCTTTTTTAAATAGGGGAGAGATTATTATAGGGGGAGGTAAGAAAATACCTGCAAAAACTCTGCCAAAATAGTAAGAGAATATAGTGAGAGAATATTTGTATTGTTGTTTTGCTAGCCTGAACAGTGGAACAACCACACAAAAACAAATATAACCACCATGGACATAGGGGTCACATTGACTTTAGCTAAACCACGTTAAAAAGCTTCTAATGTCCATTGTTCTTCCTTTCTCTCTATCTCTTTTTTATTCACATCTGCATCCATAACTTGCAGTTTGGGGATTCATTGAACTATTCCTGTTGATCGAATTTCACCGTCAGAAGGGTAAAATAGCCCTTATTGCTCCATTCTTACTTGTCATGGTAATTTTATCTTTTGTCATTTGTACTTGTCTGTTGTCATTGTCATTATCATCATTATCATTTCGAACTTGCATATAAGGGAACTGTCATCATTTCATGATTTCTTTTACTCATTCAAGGTTATAAGTGGCATTCCCAAATTTCCTAAGCATTTCTACTCTATTCAACAATGGAATATACTATTTCATTTTAATTTTCTATTATGAGGGTTTGATTACTTTTAGTGATCGAATTAATGAATTTCTAAGAAATAATGGGTGCTCCTAGGTGCATACCACCATAACCAATACCTACTAATCCTAACATGCCATGCTAGATAATAAACCATTGCTCTAATACTGACTTGTCATATCTCAAAATTTAAGGGTGTGATTAGCACGAATCATCGTGTGGTGACATAAGAGCCTATGAGTTTTTTTGTTCTAAAAATCCTTTTGATTTAAAATAGTTAAAATAATGTGAAAAATATGATTTTGGGCCCTTTTTATTTAAAATTCATGATATGCAAGATTTTTATAACAATTATTTTAAAATTAATAATTTCTAATTTATCTAAAATAAATCTTTTGTTGAAAAGAATCATAAATTATAAAATTAGATCTTTTGCCTAGCTAGACAGGGCACTAACCATTAAAAGTAAATTAAGGAAATCACATACTTGATATCAATTACACATAAACAATGAAGTTTCTCCTAATCGAGATAACCTCCATAAATTCATTAACTTGAAAAATGTTAATGAATGGAGTGGGTATAGCTTGAGTATATAATGAGAAAAAAATAATTAATCCATTTTTGTGTTGAAAAATGTTTTTAGCTATGGTACATAATAATATCCATAATTTACATGCATCTCCAATCCTATTTATCATTATGTTCTTATTTAAGTTTACCATATGTGATGATGCATATAACATAACCTAATCAATTATCTCATCAACATAAATCCATTATAAGATTTTATTCTTGCAATGGTGGGTTCATGGAAGGAGCAGTGTTTGCTATTGAATAGTATGCCTTGGCATACTTGAAAAAAATGTATACCTTTCATGGTATATCTGCTAAGGTTGCATGCCCTCTAGAATACATGCTTAAATCTTATATCCTCATACACCACACCATGAGTCACAAGCTTATGTACCCTTGTGATAAAAATCATAATCATAATCTTACATTTCCTATTGCATGTAGGTTTTCCAAATCTCGCTTAAGTATATGCCAGTTCTCATGCACAATCATATGTAAATCTTTCATATACTTTTATATATTTCTTGTTGAAATCCTTTCCACTACCCTTGATTACTAGTCTACTATATCTTCCTAAATTCTATATATATCTTATTTTATCCTTTCTAATGCATTCTAAATGCTTATGAAAAGAAAAATAAAAATACAAACACATTTTCTTTAAGAAATACTTTTATTTTTTGAAAAATTAAAAGTATGCTTAAAACATAATAGAATATGGATTTATTGTAATAAATGAATAAATATAATATATACAAAAAATAATGATTGGTAAAATAAAATTTAATAGTATAAATAAAATAATTGTTTCTTTTAAACTAAGCATATTTATGTCATAAAATATTAGATCATATATTTGTAAATAATACCTTTTAAGAATCTTACGAAATCTTAAAAATGATAATTTGAAGAATTTAGAGTTGAAAACATAAAAATGAACTTTTGATAAAATTTCTTGAAGTTCATACAAACTGTTGGTATATTTCTAAAACATTAGGAATCAATAGTTATCTCTTGTAGTTTTTGGATCTAACAATGGAAACTCAGATCATAATTCATATACACACAAACTCACATGTTCTTAATCTCCGAATTTGTTTTAGATCTACAATCATGAACAAATACCTCTCTCGATGATTGTGATACGACTACTAAAATCCTCTGCAACAAAAATTACACATCCCAAGCCTCATAGGCCTTAGATAGTGCCTTTGAGAGTAAAACAATAAGAAAAGGAGATTGAAAGCTCGTGCTTTCCATGGTGCTAAAAGAGAGCACTAATTTTCTATGATTTTTTGAATATTTTTCTCTATTTAAGAGCAATTTAGAGATCTCATATCAATTAATTCATAATTCTGTTTTAAAGAATAATTATCTACAAAATTAATTAATAAATAATGTGCTAATCATATATCAATTAACCATCATCATAATTCCATATAGGAATAATTTCTTTGTTTATATCAATTAATTATTTAAACAAATCAAATAATTAAAAGATAATATGATTAAAAATAATCCCATGTAGGATGGTGTTATGAATACATCACATGTCATGCAATATCTCCCACTTGTACACATGGGCATGCATACTTCTCAATTTATTATCTGTTTTAATCTCTCAATCATATAGAAAATGGAACTTGTGACCATAGAGAGAGATACCGGTGAGTAAATGATATACTAAGTAACTATTTACCTAGTATGACACTACTCAAATTCACTATACCCCAAATCATCTATTTATACCAGATTTTGGCATCTTTGATTCCTCTTAAATATAGAGCCAAGCTTCCTCTTAAATATAGAGCCATGCAAAAACCAATTTATGTCTTTTTGTGCTCATGGTTATCCCAACTACATAAGTTTATGTAACTGTTTGGGCAATGAGCCATAAGCTCATGGGTGTAAGATCAAATGATTTTCTTTAGACATTTATGTCAATCCACTAAGTTTAAGATGCTTTCCTAGACATGTTTTGTTGGATCACATGATTCTTGGTCTTTTTGGGAATCAAGCTAAAGTAGCAACACTCGACCTTGGATTCATAACACAAGTCCAAGTCTCAAAGGGTAGGAATGTAGGGTATTTATAAGTCTTATAAGACTCCTATGGTGACAAAGTAGGGATCCATTAGTCACTCTTTAACATAGGTTATCTTGTAGCATATATAATATGAAATGTATGCTACGGTGAAGCTCCCACTTAAGACTTGTCACACTTTAATATTTCACCTTATAGAACTTAGACTAATCACCACAAAATGATTAGTTTGAAACATGAAGTATCTAATCATACAAGTTATAAATAGGTGAGAACATCATTCATGTATAACTCTTTGAGTCTTATCTTAGCTCATAGGTAAAGTGACATGATTTTTTTTTACCATAAAACCTCACTTGCCATTTAAGTAATAAGAAGATCACCTACACATGGTAATTGGTGATCGTTTAAGTCTTATTCCACTTGTTACTTAAACGTTGGGGTGAATTTTCTGTGTGAGAGGGACAATCCAAGCCTAGTTATAATAAATACATATATATCTCATTAACCTTTATCATAAATCAATAAATGATATGAAAGAAACTTTATTTTATCAAAAATAAAGTACAACACAATAATATATCAAATTCTCAGTAAACCTAAACTTCTAACATGTTTACTAAAAACATCTCTTACCATAGGTTTAGTAGAAGACATCAACAAACTCATTGCTAATATTGGTATACTTTAGGAAACTAATCCCTTATGTAATCAAATTATTTGTAGACTATTAAATGTTAGGAGACATTGACTTTTTGTTATAATATGAAATGACTTTTCCTTCTAGCATAAACACATAGCTCACTATGAACTTATGTTCATTTATATGTACAAACTATTGACATTATTAGCTTTAGACTCCCACTCAAATAGTATAAATCCATATTTTGGGCATCTACTAGATTCTAAGTATATCATTGGTTGTTCCCTGATGTACAATCTTATGACTACTTTAAAATCTACTGATTAAGCAAATGTCAGTATGCATCATAATGTTTATCAGACTAACTATTGCATTCATATATGAAACTTTTTCCATTTGCATAGTTTCTTCCTCTATCTTAGAGCACTAATCCAAGCTTAGGTGAATGTTCATATTTCTTGGATTATCCATTAGTTAGGAATTAAGTATGCAAAAATATTCTAAAATTCCCTAAATGTTGGTTTCTTAAGACAAACTTAATAATCTCTTAAACTGGTCTCTTATGATTTTAACCTTAAGAACACAATTTACTTAATCCAAATATTTCATCTTAAATATGAAAGGTAACTACCTTTTAATTGCATGCTTCAACTCTATATTATTCGTCATAGGCAATATAACATAAAAATGAAAGAATGAGAAACTTATTATCCATTCTCTTGGCATATACACAATGGACCTCTTTGAATATAGTAAAGCCCATTGATGCAAAAGCTTTATGAAATCAAATGTACCATTGAGTAAATGAATGTTGAAGTCCATAATGGATTTTTTTTAATTCAATGATACAACTTATGCACTTGTCCTTTGGCTTCAAAGCCACTGGGTGAATCCATATAAGCCTCTTCATCTAGTTATTCACTAAAGAAAGTTGTCTTCACATCCATTTGGAATAACTCCAAATTTAATGTGAAATAATTGATGAGATAAAGCAAAAAGATGAAATCTCATTACAGAAGATAAGGTCTTTTTATAGTCTACACCTCCTTTAAGTGTATCCATTCACCACAAATTAAGCTTAATACTTGGTTATCCATCATGAAGCACATTTATGGCACTAAGCCATATCTAGTGCTTCTTTGTAGATCAATATCCACAAAAATGATATTAAAAAAGGACTCACCTTCTATTTCAAAGTGTCTTCAAGGAATATTTCCACATAAGGTTCTTTGTAGTTGTGAATCTAAAGAAGGTTTCAATGGTAAGATCCCATGATCTTCAATAATTTCATTATGTTGTGGATCCAAATCCATCTTATGAGACTAGGGAAAACTATCTTAAGGTTCCTTTAACTTATAAAGCTTAAGATCCTTCTTAATTTCACCACTTCTAGGAAAGTCGTCCTCTATAAAATCCAAATCTTGGGATTTGATCTCTATTAGTTTACTTTCAAGATGTTCACCATACAAAACATATCCTTTAGAGTGTTCAAAGTATTTAATAAAGACACATTAGTTGGCTTTAGGGCATAACTTACTAAACTTATGAGAAACATTATGAACAATGCTTATTGGCTCCCATGGGTGTATGCCTTCCAAATTAGGCTTTGCACCATTTCATAACTTATAGGGAGTGTTGGAGATTGATTTTAAAGGTACACAATTTAGGACGCATATCTTAGTTAGCAAAATATCCCCCCAGAAACTTATTAGGAGGTTTGCCTATACCACCATAAACCTAACTATATCTAGTAGAGTGCAATTTCTTCTCTCTATAACATCATTTTATTGTGGTGTACTAAGTATCGTTAACTACATATATATATATATATCCCTTTTTCATCATAGAATTTTCTAAACTGATCAAATTAATATTTTCATCTTTGATTCTATGATGAAATAAGATACACCATAACATGCCTTACATTCATTAGACCATAAGTGTCTGAATGAATCAATTTCTAGAGGATGTAAGGCCTAATAAGCCTTTCCAAAGAGATTTCTACTTATTTTTCCAGTAAGACATGGCTCACATGTTGGAAGCTTTACTTTGGTAAAAGGGTCCAATAACCTATTTGTAGCCAATTTTGGACATTCTATCATGTCCAACATGTCCTAATCTAGAATAACATTTAACATATTTAAATAAACATCAATAGAAAATGAAGATGCAATAAAAAGAATGTTGTCTAAACTTAAATCTATATTTAACATGATTAAATCATATTACAAGACATCATGACCATAGAATTTTATCAAGATAAACAAACAAATTATTATTCTTTAAACATATAACTTTTATCAAAGTTATAACAAAAATAGATTACACTAAATAATGATTACATGAAGCATATCATGCAAGTTCAATGTGCATATGCCACACATAGTGAACTAGTAAGTTCTAGCATATAAACCATTTATTATCTTTTCTTATTATTACAAGGTGTTTGTCATTGACATTTAATGGTAATCTATAAATCCTATATAATTATAGGTTGCATGTTTTGTTGCTCATGTTTTTACAATCTAACTAAGGAGAGAATGAGCCACAAAGACAGGTTAACATGATAAAATTATAGGATAAAGAGGGTACGAAAGGACAAATCTTTCTTTGCTCAAGACAATACTTTGCAAAATAATCCTTTTGGCTTTGATTTTGCCTTTATGACATGTTTGCCCCTTATGATGCTTGGATGCACATCCAACTCAAGATCCAAAATTATTTCCTTTTGCTATTTCCAAAGTTGAGGTCTGTATCCTTTATGTTGCGCAACTTGTGCCACCACTATAGCACTAAGTTATAAGTGAAAACTAATTTCACTAGTTCTTAAACGAACTATGATAAAGGGATCCAATTAGGGTTAAGATCATTTATGAGATCATTATTAGTTACTTATTGTTTTCTGATTATGGCAAAAATTGCCCAAAAGTAACTAGCCATGAAATCTATTGGATTCATCACACATTGAACCATAAGGTCAAGGCACAAAGCTAATGACAGATAATCCATCATATTTCAATCTCAATTGATCATACATCTTTTTAGAAAATTTGGTAGTTTGTCAAACTTCCAATGAGGATATTTTGCAAATAGCTTTAAATATAAAGCACACATTTTTATCCTTTTGGACTAAGCATCACAAGCTATTGGTCATGGCTATGCTAGGCTATATTCCAAACTTCAAGTTAAGACATATCATTGGTCAATTGATTGAGCAACTTTTGCTCATTCAAAAAGTACTAAACTTTTCTATGCCAGATATTAAATTACTTCTACCGTATTTCAAAGTAAGAGATTTATACTTATGAGAGTTATTTTGTACATCATTGCATATGGTTTGATTTATGCCTATATCTTACTACATAATTTAATTAGACATTCTGATTTTCTTATACATTAATAGATCAAAATTTTTGCTTTGTTAGTAATCATCTCTAATAATATAAAAGAAAATTATACTTCTAATTAAATTATCAATGCATAGGACTTTTGTCCTATATGTTCACTTTGTTTTATATATTTATAAATATATACACATTTGAATCTATCTAAAGGATTCTATTGATATTTTGTTACACATGCCAAAATAATGAAACATATATATGAGTTGGTGTGAAAACACATCCCTTTACATGACCTCCAAAAAATAAAATACAATCTATAAAAAAACTACAAGATTAATTGAATATTCTTACTATATCAATCCATATCATAATTAAATAGGGATGCCACACTATCTTTATATATATGACATTATTTTGGAATATCCATAGATCAAACAACATAGGCATTTAATAAAATATCAATGCTTTTAAAACATACATTTATCACAAAGATAAAAAATATCATTATTTAATCACATAGAGAAATAATGATAATAAACATTTAAAAGCATATACAAAAATTTGCAAACAATGAACACATTATAAAATAATCATATTTCTAGAAACAAATTTTTTAGCGAAAAATATTTTTCAAAATAAAATTTAACAAATAAATGAAATATTTGAAAACAAATTTCGTATAAATATTACAATATACAAATAGATAAATATGCATATAGACAGAAAAACATATTTTCTAGAAAAATAAATAAAATTTCATTTAACAAATAAATGAATAAAAATTATTAAAAAAATATTTTTTCATAAAAGGATATGACATACAAATTAATGAACATATCAATTTAAGATACATCTATAAAAAAAATATTTTCTAGAAAAATAAAAAAATTTCATTTGACAAATAAATGAATAAAATTGTTGAAAAACTAATTTTTAATAAAAGGGTATGGCATGCATATTTATGAACATATCACCTTAAGATGCATCTATCCAGAAAAAATATATTTTTGAGAAAAATAAAAAAAGTTTATTTAACAAATAAATAAATAAAATTATTGCAATACTAATTTTTAGTAAACGGGAATGGCATGCATATTAATGAATATATCACCTTAGGATTCATCCACCTTGAAAAAGCATATTTTCTAGAAACAAACAAAAATAATATTTTTTATTTAATATATAAAAGAAATATTAGAAAACTAATTTCAAATAAATATAATATGCAAAGTAATGCATATATCGAAATAAAAAGGTATCTATCTTGAAAAAAATTATTTTTCTAGGAATGAAAAAATATATTTTTGATTTAATAAATAAATGGATCATTTGAAAAATAATTTCCAACAAAGATATAAGATGCAAACTAATGCATAAAATATGAAAAAAAATCATTTCAACAACAATAATATCAAATATTATCATATCATGTAAGAAACACATAGTTTTAGTTTTTTCATGTGTATGCTTTTGTATGCCATATCCAACACATTGTGCATGTAAATTAATAAGAAAAAGCACGTAAAACATACAGAAAAATGCATACAACAAATGTAAATGGAAATAAGCTAGTGATGGCTCAGATACTACTCTTGGTATATTTCTCAAAAGTTAGGATTTAATGGTTACCTCTTGTAGCATTTGATTTGAGAACAGAAGCATTGTTAGCTTGGCTTAGATCACAATCCATATAAACGTGGACTCACACAAGTTATTAATCTCTAAATTCATTTCAGATTTGCAATCATCACCTCTTGGTGGTTGTGGAGTGACTATTATAGTCCTTTACAGTAGAAATTACACATCCCAAATTCCATTAGCCTTAGATGGTGTCTTTGAGAGTAAAATGATGAGGAGAAGAGGTAAAAAATCATGTTTTCCTTAATGGTAAAAGGAGCATGAATTTTCTATGATTTTTTTGAATATATTGTTCTACTTAAGAGCAATTTAGAGATCTTATATCAATTAATTCATAATCATGATTTAAGGACTAATTATTTACAAAATAAAATCAAATATCAATTAACCACCATCTTAAATCCATTTAGAATTAATTTCCTTATTTATCTTAATTAATTATTTAAACAAATCAAATCATTAATGGATAATATGATTAAAAATAGTCTTATGTAGCATACCCATGTGAACGTATCACATCTCATGCAACATAATCAAAAAATAAAGAAAAGAATTGAAATTCTATACTTATGTAGTCATGCAAAGTTGGGATTTCTATGAATCTCACCAACTCGGAATTAATACTATGTTCACATCCTTTGTTCCATTGCATTTAGACACTCAGAACAATCATATTTGTAATCAAGTAGGAAAATAATTTCCTACAATGTGAATCTTGTATCTTAAATCTAAAATCATATATCTCAATTTCTTTAGGTCTGTTCGTGGTTCATCTTATATTCTTGACATTAGCAAGTCTAATGCAAATTCACCATTTATATTTATTTAGTTTCTTAGGCCTAATTTCCTATTACCTAGAACATTAAAATAGTTTGAGATAATTTTAAAAATAATGTTGTTATACAAAAAGAGAACTAAATGAATAGGTTGACTTGATGGTGAATGATAGGTTAACTGATGTGCACAAACTTGTTGCACGTTTTAAAATAACCGCAAGCGCATGACGTAGTTGTAGCTAGTACCGGCGAATACGGGTCGAT
>JANHAO010006125.1:0-21766 GCA_026873985.1 Saraca asoca
CAAAAGCTTGATAAATTGCTTAGTTTTCCTATCCTCTTCCTATAATTGATCATTAAACAACAATCATATAACATCTAAATCAAATAAAGCCATTCAACTCAGATATTTATAGCAACATAAAGAGGGAAAAGGAAAGAAATGACCAGCAATTGGATGTAGAATGAAGGAATAAGATCTCCACATTAATCTTCAAGTTTGCTAACCCTTGGACTGATTACAATTTCAGCCTTCCATGGAAGGCATGAAAAATACAAAAAAAAAATGGAAAAGAAAATGTCATACACTACTGCTGGAACTCTCTCCAAACTGAACTCAGAAGCTTAAACTAAAATGGCTTTGCCCAGGCAAAAGAGAAGCTAGTTGCATGGTTGGTGAGTAGGCAATGATGGCTAGTCTGGTTGCTTACTGCCACTCTTCTTGGTATTCTGTCTCAATACAGACTGCTTCTTTTGGTTTTCTTCTGACTTACTACTCTCCAATTGGTTGAATGTGAGCTGGTACAAGGAATGGTTCATCAGGCTCAAGATCCATGCCAACTGGGGCCTAAAAATCCAATTCTGTAGAGGCCCATTTCATAAGCATTTTGTCTCTAAATTGCAGCTCTAATTGCATGCCCAAATTGGTGGATTAAGTCTGGAAGTCTTCATGAAATTTTAGCATTGTGTCTTAGCTTCCATTTAGGCTTAGTTTGACCTCATTTGGACTTGTATAGCCCCAGATATTGCTTTATTAGTGTTTGGAGGTCGGGCTCCTCGGGACAGGCTAAGGCAACATTCTGATTTTAGATTCAACTCCAAATTCATATAGTCAATTGTGAGATTCAACCTTGGAGGTCTTCATAAAGTTTGTAGAGCTATGTCTTAGCTTTCCTACAAGAGAAGAATCACATTAACTGGACAAGTGTAGCTCGAGTTATGACTAGAATACAGAAACTGCTCAAAATGGCCAAATTATGCAAAATTTCTTCTAATCATGCTAATGACACTACACCATAAATATACACTAACATAGCTGAAATAAGTCATTTTTGAAACTTAAAAAGCTTAGTGAGAGGACAATTAAATGAGTAAAATATTTTGTTATCACTGTAAGGCTTTGAATTCCTGGGAAGAATCAATTTAAGTGTCTGGCCTTTATCGCTAATAGCCTTGTGAGTCCAACCAACCTTCATTGTTAGTGATTTCTATTTCAAGTGATCAACCTTAATTATTTAGAGATCATTTTTTTATATTTTGGAGATATCAGAGGTTGCGGAGACAATTACTACAACACAATTGGAGGAGATGTTTCAATCTCAATACTACAAGAAGGCACATCATACTAGTGAAAAATGTTAGAAGCTTCATCGAAACCTCCAAGTCGAGAGTAGGGACAAAGAGGAGAGTAACTGAGAAAAAATGGTCAGCCCATATTGCTATAATTCAGTAGAATGAAAGAGCACCACATGAATCAAGCGGTCTTAACCAAGAAGAGGTCGAGAGGGTGAGATCTCTTATTAGGAACCTTGACAAACCTTTAGTTACTTGCTCTTTGATGTATTCAAGTGAGCTGCCATCCTCTATTGCATTAAATGTTTTGGGAATAACCTTTGTTAACTTTTGGATCATGGATTCAGGAGCTACAAACCATATGACCCACTTACTAAGCCTTTTTTTTATATATTCCCTAGTCCAAGTAGTAGGAAAGAAGCCACAACTGATAGTTCCTTGACCATTAAAGCAAGCATAGGAGACATCAAAATCAGCCCATCATTGACCTTAAAAAATGTTCTCCATATCCTTAAATTGTCCATGAACCTAATCTCTATCCAAAAACTCACCCAAGATTTGAACTACCATATGATTTTTCATTGTAGTTATTATATATTTCAGGACAAGGATTTGAGGAAGAGGATTAGACTTGCTAGAGAACATGATGGCCTCTACTACCTTGAACCACTAAACAAATTAAGTAGGATTAAAGGCAATTTATCTTATTCCTTTCTTTTTGAGTTTATTTTATCCTATAAAGAGAAAGTCTGGCTTCACCATCACTGACTTGGGCATCCATCATTTAAAGTAGTTAAATTTCTATTTCCTTCATTATTTAAGTGTTTAAATAATGAAGATTTTCATTGTGAAGTGTGTGAACTTGCCAAACACATATGTGAATCTTTTCCAGTTAGTAAAAGAAGAAGTTTTGTCCCTTTTTATCTCATTCACAGGATATCTAGGGTCCTTCTATTGTTTCTAATGTTTCTAGGGCAAAAGGTTTGTTTCTTTCATTAATGATTGCATTCGTGTTACCTAGATATTTTTACTTGTTGACGTCGAATTTTAATTATGTTCTAAACTCCAGCTAACGAGGGGACTCTTCGGGATCTCCAGCCTGTATTCGGTTCAATTGTAATAGCATGGTGAAATGAACAAAGATGAAGGGAAGAGTAAGGATGAAGACACAGGGTTTAACGTAGTTCGGCTAAATTCGGACGGCACCGGACCCTACGTCCACGGTGGAGATGTATTGAGAAATGACTTTGGCAGAGTTTCTGCTTACAGAGTTCTTTGTCCCCCCTCTTCTAACAATGCCATCCTATTTATAGAGGAAAGAGGAGTTACATGCATTAATTACAAGCTACAATTGTGTTACATCAAGTTATAAATGAGAAAAGACAGTAAAAAGACTACAACTAGCCATTGTTGAGTGTAAGCTGCAGGGTAGGCCCTCTAGGTCAGCCGTAGACCTGAGCTTGTTAGCGTCTACTACTTGGTGCTACTGTAGCGAGATAGCGGGCACGAGTAAAGGGATCAGCTGCTTGGCAAGCTGGTCTTGTGACCTTCTCACTGGATCACTAGGTCGTTGTGTCGCACCCTCGCGAGATGAGGGTCGCTTCAAGGGATGTATCTGAATGACCTTACTACATTGATGCTTCGCAGCCTCGCTGCCTCGCAAGGTGAGGCCTACTTTGTGGGATGATGCTGGGGCTACTTTGCTGTGCCACTTTCTGATGGGCGAAGCAAAGCTCGCTGAGTGCCTTTGGCATGCCCGAGGCTACGAGCTCTCGATGCCATTTTTTGCATATAACATTACTCAAACACAAATCATATGTCAGTACTATTCTCCTAAATTTTTTCCATGATTAAAAATCACTTTGGAGTCAATACCAAAATGTGTAGGTCAGATAATGCAATGGACTATTTCAATCAAGTCCTAACTCCATACTTTTAGAAAGAAGGGATTGTACATGAGTCATCCTATGTTAATACCCCACAGCAAAATGGAGTAGCAGAGAGGAAAAATGGTTACCTCCTTGAATTAACCTAAGCCTTTCTTTTTCAAAAGAATGTACCTAAATCGAGGGAAGTTAGATCCAAGAGCATTGAAGTGTGTCTTTATGGATTACTTTTTGACTCATAAAGGGTATAAGTGTTACCACCCTCTATCAAAAAGGTTTTATGCCTAGGTAGATGTTACTTTTAATGAATGTGAGTCTTATTTCACAACTTTTTATCTTTAGAGGGAGAATTCAACAATGGAAGATAAGGATAAAGGGTATCTTTGGGGGTTTTTCTTGCTTGACTTGCCATCTTCCTGTAAACCTGTGCTTAAGTCCAATGTGTTTGATCCCATGCGTAAGTCCAATGTGTCTAACCTCATGCTTGAGTCTAATCCTGTGTTTGAACCTATGCTTGAGTCCATTGTGTCTAATCCTATGCTTATGTCCAATGTGTCTAACCCTGTGCTTAAGTCTAATCCTTTGTTTGAACCAGCAAATCAAAATTCCTAAGAAAAAATGGCCTTTGTCTTTAAGAATGTGAGATATAGCAAGATGTATTCAAAGAAGAAGATGGTTGTTTCTATACTTGTGCAAGTCCAAGTCTCTAACCTAGATCCTGAGAATAAGGTAACTATTTTTGAACCATAATTGCATGGTGAAACTGAATCTCATATGAACAATAATGATCAGAACCCTCCCCATTGCTATTAAGGAAAAAGTCTAGGGAATGTACCAAATGGCCACTATATCTTCTTACACACTCCTTTCTTTCAAAAAATTTTCACCATCTCATAAAGCCTTCCTTGTTAGCCTAAACACCATCGTTATTCCTAAAACCTTATCTTAGTCTTTGACCAATGAGAAATGGAAACAAGCTATGAATGTGGAAATGGAAGCGTTGGAAAGAAACAAAACTTGGGAGTTAGTGAAGCTATAAGCTGGAAAGAAACCTGTTGACTATAAATGGGTTTAGGGCAGGTGGATCAATTGAAAGGTATAAGGCAAGGTTGGCGGCCAAAGGATATACCCAAACTTATGGAATTGACTACCTCGAGACTTTTATCCCTGGTTATGAAGATGAATACTATTAGGGTTCTCTTAACCTTGGCTTCTAACTATGGTTAGGAATTGTAGCAATTTGATGTCAAGAATGCATTTTTTTCATGGAGAACTAAAGGAAGAAATTTACATGGAAATGCCATTAGGTTATGGGAATAATTTGGTTGCTCAAACTATGTGTAAGTTGAAGAAAACCTTGTACGAACTTAAACAATCACCACTGGCATGGTTTGGAAGATTTGCAAGAGTCATGATAGCCATAGGTATAAACAAATTTGGATCATACGATGTTCGTCAAACACTTATATTCAAAGGGAGTCATGACACTTTTAGTGTATGTCATGACATTATAGTGATAAAGGATGAAGATTAGGAAAGACAGTCTATAAATCAATGTTTGGCTAAAGAATTGAAGATCAAGGCATTAGGAAGGCTAAAATATTTCCTCAGGATTGAAGTGGTTCACTCTAGGTAGGGTATTTTTATCTTCCAATAGAAATATGTTACTAATCTCCTCAGAGAAACAAGCAAGAAATTGTGCAAACCAGCATGTACTCTATTAGACCTGAATCTTAAACTTGCAAAGGCAAAGGAGGATGTTGTAAGAGACAGGAAGATGTATTAACACCTTATGGGAAGACTCATTTATTTATCTCATACTTGACTAGATATAACATATATAATAAGTGTGATCAGTTAATTCATTCATAGCCTGAAGGAAGTTCATCTGCAAGCAGCACATTGGGTGTTATAGTATCTCAAAGAGACACCAGGAAATGGTCTGTTTAAGAGAAATAGAGGTTTAATACTCCAGGCATACATGGATGCCGATTATGCAAGAACAGTTGTTGACAAGAGATCAACCTTTGGATATTGCACTTTTCTTAGTGGTAACCTTGTGATGTAGAGAAGTAAGAAAGTAGTAGTTAGAATTTCATCTACATCTGGCTTGATGACTGCTTTCTTAGGTGGATTGCTTTTCAATGCCTAGTTTCATAGCCAAGCAAAGGGAATCACCTTCTAACTTGACCTTTGACCTTGAAGGTGGCAATCTAGCTTCTGTTGAAAAAGCAAGGTGCGAAGTCAAGACTGAGCACACGTGACAACATGGTAGATAGAATTCTGAGCAATGGCTTAAGGTGTGTGTGAACTGCTTTGGTTGAAAATCATTTTAAAAGACCTAAAGATTAAGTGGGTTAGCCCAATGAGACTCTACTATGATAATAAGTCTACAACCAGTATAGCTCATAACCCAATACAACATGATCAAACAAAGCACATCAAAGTTGACAGACACTTTATCAAAGAGAAACTAGAAAGTGGTTTGATTTGTACACCTTATGTGTCTACATAGAGTCAATTGGCTAATGTTTTTACCAAAGAACTAATGAGTTTAGAATTTGAGAGTTTTATATCCAAGCTGGGAATGGAGAATACCTATTCACCAGCTTGAGGGGGAGTGTTGGAAAACATGATTTGTGGCTAAATACATATAATGGTAGCTATTATAGAAACCTAGAATTAGGTTAATTGGTTTCCTATTTTTAGTTAAATATCCCATAATTGTGGGATCTAATAGTTTTTTTCTATTTTAGCTACTAGGGCAACCTGTATATAGTTGACCTTCATAGACAATTGAATTCAATTAATGCATAGAGATTAAGTTTTCTCAATTTTTTTGTCACCTTTCAATTGTACGAACTAAAGGACACCCTACAAAGGTTCAGAACTTGCGAAAAAGGATTAAATGTTGTTCAAACTGCTAAGTTAAAGGCCATACTCACAAGAGGTTCCCTCTTCAAATGTGGAATGAGGACATGTCCAATAAAGTTCAATGCAGTAGTTATGCCGTGGATGAGAGGGCCACAGGCCTTGAGGACTCTAAAATGGTATGCTCATAACTACCAACCTATGGGTATTGTCAATGAAATACTATATAGATGGTATGTTATGTGATGCTTTGAAGTACAATTTGTTCTCGCATGTTACAACCTATGATGTTTGATGGTACGTGATATGTGCATGTTATGTTTGTTTCAATTATTGTGACCTAGAGCCTTCAGCCTGAGTAGGCAATTTCCATAAGACTCCTTTATAAATGCTGAATGATTCTCTGTTTCCACTTTTTACATAGAGTATAATTTGTAATTTCAAGCATTATGCATGGGATGAGTTTGTATTGGCTGGATTTTGATCATATTATCATATATAAATGTGATAATAAGTCGGTGAGGTAGAAATGAGTTTATATTGTTGGTTTTATTTTGAAGCAATGAGATAATTACTTAATGATTTGTTATAGAACATCTTGCTTATTGTAAACTTCAATGTAATTTCATTCCCCAAGAAAAAAAGTCTATTCTTTACTACATAAATGTGAAATTGAATAAAATCTAAGAGCACACATCTGCAGACAATCCCATAAACACTTACTATGTACTAGTAAACATAAACTCTATTATTTCACTAGCTTGCATACTTTGTTCTTATTAGCATGCATACTGTGTTTTACTCTAATTCTTGTAGAAAATTTAATGCCTAGCATTTTAAGGTACTATAGATGTAGGATAAATATTGTAGAATAGGCCATGGTATATTTGGCACAATAAAGGTCAAATGCAAGTAAAACAGTTGCAAGAAATTACTATTATATTTTGTTTATCTAACCTTGTTCTCCTTCCAATGATTAAAGTAGCACAATGATAAAACCTAGTTCAATTCTTGAAATCAGTAACAGAATTAATGTGTGTGTACCTTACATATAACACTAAGAGACTTCTAGTTATGGCAGCAGGGTAACAAATACCACCAGTCTAGGTTATGTAAAACTTAAACTAGATATGTGAGATATTAAACACGTCTGATTCAAATATAGGGAACATTAAATGACTTTATAGATTATACCCTTAACACAAGTAATTCATCTAGATATGACATAATTATGAAAAAAAAATGTTCAAAGAACAATACTCTAAATCTACAGCTATACAATCCATTTATAAATGACATAAATTTCATCACCAAGCAGATGGAGCATAGGCTAAATGTCCATCACCCTTATCCGAAGTTTGTGTTTAAGCCCTCCATCATAAATATAGCTTAGCTCCAGAAAACACCTAAGGATTCCAAAATCAAACATCTTTTTCCATAGGGACTGGTATGCATGTGTGGAGTTAAAATGTGGTGTCTTTTAGAGCACTGCCATTTCAGTATCAAAATACTTTAGTTAGAAGGATACAAAGTTAAAATGGTATGATTGTGTGGTTGAATTAGTCTGCTACCTGTGGAAACATTCAATAAGTTACTTGCTAACATGTTTTCTACTTGGTTTGACTGTGTCCTTCATGTGGGTATGGAGTGCTCATCTACCAATTTTTATTCGTCAGGCTTCATTGTTGATGATTGGTCTGATTGTAAGATAGAATAAATACATTTAGGTCTTTGCAGAAGTCTTATTACATTGTTATTCCTAAATTCATCTTTATATGACTTAAGCATCTAACATTTCTAAACCTGTTAGGCATTCACATCCCCTGCCCCTTATATCACATGGTTATATCTTCACAGTACCTAGTAGTGCCTGGAATGTTTTGTCATGCAAGATGACTATGCTATGTTTATATACATAAATAGCATAAATTGAAGTGACATTTATGGCTTAATGTTTGAAATTTTCATATTTTATGTCTCACTAGAATAAGAGCAGTGAACATTATTTGTGAAATAAATTGTGCAATTGAAATAGCAAACTAAATGTAGGTGAAAAGATAGTATGATTGTGCTAGTTGTTTTAACAAAAGTTTGCATACAAAGAAATACTTATGACATAAACAAGTAGAAATTGCCATGAACTATTCACTGAATGCGTGGTACTGCCATTCAAGTATTAAGTAAGAGCTGTTGAATGATTGTAGGGTAGTACTGCGATAGGTGATTTTTCATTTTTTTTTTTGGATGGCCTGAGGGATGGACCCAGTGATAGACCTAGTAGGCATGAATAAGTGGTAAACCCCAGATGGATCCAATGAACAACAGGTTTAGTTTAGAAACATTTCATCATGGTTCCTAATTTTTATGCTCATTTAAGCTATGTGCATGATGTGTCATAGAGAAATAGATTGAATCAAGTAAATGAGTTAAATTTGTTATGATCATTTTTTTTTTTGCTTAGTCAATGAGCCATTGAATTCTTATCTATTTGTGGCAACCAGATGGTGCTTAGTAGGAGAGTAGTGTAACATATTTAATTGACTAATTTCCAAATGGCAGGATAACATAGTTGTAAGCAATCGATCATAAACAAAAAAGGAAACAGATATATATTAGTGTCAGGGTTCGATAGCTCAATTGTTGAAACATGCAGTGCTTAGACTCTTCACTCGATACTTAATTAATTAATAGCTAAGAATAAGCCTGTCAATTAGTCAAACACCATCTAAGTTTCGAAAACAATGGCCAACACCCACAATTTATGGCATATCCAGTCAACCATAAGCACAAATCACATAGCACATAGCAACCAAAATGCATACAAAGGAAACCAAGTCATTCACATAAACAATCAAGATGTGTTCATGCAATTTGAACAAATGTAAATGTATGTGACCAAAAGTAAAGAAATTTTATGGGACAATATTTTGATTAAAGAGGGACTACTTCTTTATTCTCATAAAAAGCCTCATTACAAACTTTCGAGTATGTAGGGGAGGCTTAAGGCCACACACTTGATTCCCTAGATGAGTGCCTCAATGCCTACCTTGGGTCACCATACACTTCCTCCTAAAGAGCATCCTAAGCAAAAACCTTATCAATAAGAGTAGATATACTTTTTCCCAATTGACATAAGGACTTTTCTCTTAACTCCTAAGGGTTCTAATGTGCCACAATATATCGACGCAAAGATAAAAATCTAAGGATCACAAGCATATGCTTATTTACTCGCACTGGACAGTTACCTTGGTCAAAATTATATAAATACCCTCAAGATGAGAAAAAATCAAAAAAATAATCTACATGAGCATTTTCTTCAAATTTAGGCCACATGATCTTCTTTTCATGCTTGATTTTTGTACCAAGTTTCATCGGAATTCGAGCACATTTGCCTATCGAATTTTGTCACAAGTCCCGAACTATGACATTCTCCCGCACTTGAAAGCGTCAATGCCCTTATTGATGGCTTAATCTGACACAACATAAACAAAATCTTCAGTTTGCTTCCCCCAAGCTCCTCCCTCGACTTCTTCTCTGCTTGTCTCTTTGCACTTTGCCAATGTTTTGTTTTCAACACTTTAGTCTGATACTACTTCTTAAAAGTCTTCAATCTGCTCTTCTCCAACTCTTCTTAGGCTTTCTTCTACTTGTCTCTCTGACTTGTTATTGATAATAAAAATGAGTTATCTCTATAACTCTTAAGTTAATTATCTTTGTAGCTAAGTAGTAACTTGGCATTTGGGTTACGCCTACTATTGACCGATCCTACATCCAATGTCTCATACCACCAATGTGAGAAACACAAGTCTCATGCTTTATTTGGGTAAAGGTATCACCTCTTGCTGACAAAACATGGCCTACTTACAAGTCTTATACCTTGCTCATAAGTCTACTCGCATGGTTTTTTAACTTTCCATCATACTTTGCTACATACTTTACTACTCCAATAATACCACTCCTCAAATATAAACTTGACACCCGACTAGTGCTTCCACGATCATTCGAACCTAATACTTCAATGATATCTCCCCCTACCACAGTCGATAGGGTTGAATAAAGAATTATCCATCAATCTTATTCTAGCTTTCCACACATCCGTGCTCTTAAAGGTCATTGCCACAAGTTTCTCTTATGACTAAACTCTAACACTCTCAAAGCAATGTGAGCTATTGCCGCAAGTTGTCCTCGTGACTAAGTGAATGGTTCTACATGCAAGAACTTCACAACTAGATATAATAAAAATATAGGTGCTAGGCAGTTGCTCCTTGAACACACTACATCCTCAAGCTTCTCGATAAACTCCTCCTTAAAAGGATTTGCCTACTTTGCACATCTCTTCTAATGTACTTCGTTCACTACCTCCTCTCCTTCTGTGTGTGGTGGTACCCTCAAACCCGCATAGTTTCTTACATAAGTAGATCCTTGGTAGGGATGAGATCTACCATGTTTTGTTGTTGTCTCACTACTAACTAATCCTAGTGCAAGACTTTACCTCCCTATCAAGATCTTCATCACCACCCTCGTCGCCTTGTTCTGCTTCCTCTTGAAGTTTGAATTGTAAAGCATTTAGGGTAGCCTTGTGTGCACATTCTGCCACTCCATAAGGTCCCTTGCATAAGAAACAGGCTAGGGTCTTAGACTTCCCTTTATTGATGGATGCTTGGGATGATCCTGAAACATGCAAGTGAGACGAGGCTCCTCTACCACTTTTGGAATTGCCACCCTTGCCCAACTAGCTGCTATCAGTAGTATTCGAGCCCCCTTCATTAGACTTCTTTTGAGGAAAGCTAATGTCGTAGTCAGATAAGCATTCAACTGCGATCACCACTTTCGTAAGGCTTTCAATTCTCCTCCTTTAGAGTTTCATGGCAGCTTTATATGATAGACCCTTCATAAACCAAAATAGCTTATCCTTTTCAGTCATATCCTTCATATCCAACATAATCATCATGAACATCTTCACGTAGTCCTGAACATATCCTATTTGTCTTAACTCTCGTAGCTTCCGTCAAGCTAGATAGTCCACATTTTCAGGATAGAAGTGCACTTTTAATTCCTGTTTGAGCTCTTCTTAAGTATGGATACTATACCTTCCCTCCTAAATAGCCTAATACTTAGTCCTCCACCAGAACTTAGCACTATCTGTGAGGAACATGGTCACTCAATCCAGTTGTTCTTCCTTAGAAGTAATGCCAGTTGCTTGGAAATATTGGTCCATCTCAAACATAAAATTCTCAACCTTTTATGCATCTCTCTCCTCCACATATGTCCTAGGTTCGGGGATTTTCACTTTCCCCCTTTGCTCTAAGGCACCATCCTTCAGTGAACCATTCCCGATGGCCATCATCAAAACTTTCACTGAGGTTGCTATATCACTCATCTCAACATGAAGAATGCCTATTACATCCTTTACCTTGTTAGTAAGGTCTTTCATAACATCCCCCAAATCCTTCTGATTATTCTCTATCATAATAAGCCACTCACCAAATTGCAAAAATTCACTAGTTCCCATGCCTTTGACTCCTATGCTAGCTTCGAGATTCGAGACTCGATACTTAAGAGATTCCCAATTCTTGGCCTTTCGAAAAAGTTCAGAGATCTCTTCATTTTCCATATTTCTTACAGCCTTAGCTACTCCTTTGAGATTACCAATTGCTATATTAATTGCATCAAAGCGTTTAACATACATCATTTTTTTTGACATAGTGGTGTATTAATAAGGTGCAGCAGAAAACAAAAAAGCATGGTCTTAACCAAGCTTTAATATCAAACTGTCATGATCTGATAACATGATTATCAGAATGTGCGGCACTGAAACTCTTCACTCGACACTTAATTAATTAGTACTTGAGAATAAGCTAACCAATCAGTCATACACCATCTAAGTTTTTGTTACTAGTAGAATTTGTCACTAAGAAGCGAGCTAGCAGAGGCCCAGAAGGAGTCAAGTCTATCAAAGGGAATGAGCTCACTATGCGTGAAGCCACAACTCATTGAAGGGAATCTAGTTCATTGAAATCCAAAGCTCACTAATCGAACTAGCTCAAAGTCACAAGCCAGCAGCATCCTCAGCCAATGAGCTCAAGCTCACCAGGACACAACCTCACTCAGCCAGAAGCCCATTGAGGTAGAACACAAAGATGACACACGACTTGCACAGTCATTCTACATATATGGTCGTTGGGTCCCATATGCAGAAAGTAATCTATAGAACCCAGTCTATAGCACTCTAGGCAATCTTAGACATTTAATATTTGATGTAATAGATGTTTAGTTAATTTAGTTCCATTTGTACCCCTCCATGCTTCTATAAATAGGGGCTAGAGTCATTGTAAAAAGAGAGAGCATATGAGAGAATACCAATAAAAACTCTGTCAGAAGCCATAGCAAAACTCTATAAACTTTCTTTCACACTAATAAAACACCTTTGTGGACATAGGGTCCAGTGCCACCCGGATTTAGCTGAACCACGTTAACCCCTGGTGTATCTCTCCTCTAGTCATTTAGCACCCTTCCACCGCCTCAACAATCGAAAAATAGCTTAGGTCTCCATTGGCCAGATTTGGATCTGATCAAAATCTATAGTCGACATTTTAGCATGCCTGGTGGGACCCATCTATGTATTGGTTGATTTTTCACTTTCTGTTTAGCTCTTTGTACATCTATAATGACCAGAATGAGCATCACAAAAGCTTTGAATGCTCAAGTTAACCCGCCAGAAGGTTATATGTCTTTAACAGATTCTTTAACAGCTCCCGTTATAGGCACCGCTACCTTTCCACCCCCAACCGGCTCCTTTCAGCTTGCTTTTACTGCAAATGGGAGTGAAGGAATCCAAGTCTAGCTTCAACGCTAGGAAAAGCTAGAAAATATGATGGGAGAGCTAGCTAGGGCAGTCATCGTGTTAACGTAAAGCTAGGCTCAGGGCTTGCAAAGGCAAACCAAAGTCGCTACACCTGGAAATGATCACTAGCAGCACCAAGCCGGATGTTTGGGTAGAGCTAGTGAAGAACACACCCCAGGTCGCTGCAGCTGCGACTAGGAGAACTAACGGTTTTCAGCACGAGACCCTCTCGTAGAAGAGTTGTTTCGAAGGATGGACCAGTTCAAAGAACATTTTCGAGCCCCAGATAAATAAGCCTGATATGAAGTGAAGTCACTATTCTCCAAGGAAATTGAAGTGCAACCCCTTCCCCTAAAGTTTAAGGTCCCCACAATTCCGCTCTATGATGGGGATAGAGACCTGTGCGATCACTTGGATGCATTCAATGTCCAAATGGATCTTATGACGACTAACCCTCTTGTGAAATGCCGTGTATTCCAAACAACACTGGGGGGCTCGCCTCTGACGTAGTTAAGAAGTCTCCCAGCTCACAGCATAGGTAGCTGGGAAGAGTGTCAAGAGAAATTTGTTGACTAGTATCAAGCATTAAAAAGATAGCTCACTCCACCTTGCCATCTTGCTACGATCTTTCAGTGAAAAGAAGAGTCGTTGAAGGACTACATCTCTCAGTTTAGATGTGAGGTTAATAACATAGAAAATCCTTTGGAAGAAACTATTTTGGCAACGATCTCTACGGGGACTCCTCAAGAACAGGAAGCTGTATAAAGTATTTACAAGTCGCTGATAAAGGATCTTGGGGACTTTTATGAGTGAGCTGCGAGGTAAGCCAGATGGGATGAAACCTTCAGCTTGAAGAAGTCTGATTCGAGCAGCTCAAATCAAAATAAAAAGAGGAATAGTCACAGAGAAGGGCAAGACAGCTCCAGCTTTTAAGTCATCAAAAGGAGTAAGGATGAGCGGTCTCGATTTTGAGGTCGTCACGAAAGTTATAGCATTCTATTCAACACTCAGGAGAAGGTATTCCTAGCGGAGCGAGATAGAGAAGACTTCGAGAAACCCAAGCCTTTATGGACGCCTAGCAAATTCAAAAGCAACAAAGATAAATTTTGCGCCTACCACAACAAGTTCAGGCAAAACACCTCGGAGTGTTAGGCATTGAAGGATGCGATAGAAGACCTCATCTAAAGAGGGCACCTGCAAGGGTATGTGGTGCAACCTACTAAACAGCAATCTCATCCTCAGCAAAACCCTAGCCAAGAGCAAGAAGCATTAGTTCAGATCATATATTGACAATACACTTTAGTTTTCCTATTTTTTGTTTTTATTTATGTATAATTTTGTGTTACTAATTGTAATATACGAGTCCAGTGTGCCAGCTTTCTAAGCTGAGGCCCCCCGGAGCTCATTTGGGAGACGAATTAACAAACAACTGCCAGCATAGCTGCGTGCTCGCTAAGGTGTAGAGGCACTATTAAATGCTCACAGTGCCAGTGTAGCTGCATGCTCGCTGAGGTGCGGAGGCACTATTAAACACTCACAATGCAAGCGTAGTTGCGTGCTCACTGAGATGCGGAGGTGTTATTAAACACTGACAATACCAACGTAGATGCGTGCTCGCTGAAGTGCAGAAGCACTATTAAACGCTCACAGTGCCAGCATAGCTGCGTGCTCATTGAGGTGCGGAGGCACTATTAAACATTCATAATTGCCAGCATAGTTGTGTGCTCGTTGAGGTGCAGAGGCACTATTAAATACTCAAAATTTGGCAAAGAGCCATGAGCTCAATAAGGCGCAAAAATGCTAGAATCAATTCAGCTACTTAATAGGCAATAAAGTTACCATAGCAGTAAAACGTAGCTCTCATGCGAACAAATATTCTCAGCTCGCTAACGAGATCCTTCCAGGCGTAGCTCACATGTGCTCTGGCTAAATCTTACTTATTATTGATCAAGGTAACTGTATGCTAAAAGCCATTACACAAAAGTTGTAGTCGATTGACCATACAAGCATTTCATTGATTTACAACTATATACATTATCATCAAAAGCAGATGAAGGCATCTAATACAATATTCAAGGGCTATACAGAGAAGCTCATTCACTAAAAGCCTCATCTAACGAGGTAAATTTACACTAGAAGAGGAAAATACAGAAACAAAAGCCAAAAGAGCCTAAAACTATGGTTGAAAGTAGAAAGCCAGCCATCGGAAGACGAACTCCCACTAGCACGAAGACCAGCGAGCCCGACTGCTCTTGCTCATATCTCTCCTAAGCCAGTAGTTCCTTCTGGACTAGACCCAGTGCAATTCAAAAAGGTGCCAGGAGTCCAGCTGGTAAGGACGAAGCTTGCGGCAAAATCGTGAAGAAGTAATTCAAGATCTGCATAAAACTCCCTCGAAGCTAGCATAAATAGCTATGCACGGGAGACACATGCAGTAGGCCATTCACACCTCAAGATCCTCTGCAATAGGCCATACACACCTCAAAAAGCTTCATCATAAGTCATGCTATCAAAAAAATGGAGGACTTAACTTTGATACCCATTAGAGCACTCTGCTGAGAAACCTGAAGAGCTTCATAAGCATTATATAGCTCAGTTGGGTCTGCCAAAAGACTTGAAGGGTAATTGGTTGCCTCCAATCGGGTGGACCAAAAGAAACGAAACTGCCACGCCAACGACTGGAGATCATGCTCAAAGAGAAGTATGGTCTGGCTCAGGTGAAGTGAAATTTGAAGTGACAACACGACAGACTAAGTATTGAATACATTGACTAAGAAAATCCTTCCAGAACAAATTGTAACTCCTAATCTATAAAGCGAATTGAGAGTTGAGGGCTCATGTTACTAGTAGAATTCAACACTAAGAAGTGAGCTGGCAGAGGCCCAAAAAGAGTCGAGTCTATCAAAGGGAATGAGCTCACTATGCGTGAGCCATAGCTCACTGAAAGGAATCTAGTTCGCTAAAAGCCAGAACTTGTTGACCGAACCTACTTGAAGTCGCAAGCCGGCAGCATCCTCAATGAATGAGCTCAAGCTCGCCAGGATGCAGCCTCACTCAGCTAGAAGCCCATCGAGGCATAACACAAAGATGACACACGACTTGCACCGTCATTCTACAGATACGACCGTTAAGTCTTATCCGCAGAAAGTAATCTACAGAACCCAGTCTATAGCACTCTAGACAGTCTTGTACATTTAATATATTGATGTAACAGATGTTCAGTTAATTTAGTTCCATTTGTACCCCTCCATACTTTTATAAATGGGGGGCTAGAGTCATTGTAAAAAGAGAGAATACTAGCAGAAACTCTACCGGAAGGCATAACAAAATTCTGTAAACTTTCTTTCACACTAATAAAACACCTCTGTGGACATAGGGTTTGGTGTCGCCCGGATTTAGCCGAATCACGTTAACCCCTTGTGTATCTCTCTCTTTCTTCCTCTCCTCCAGTCATTCAGCCCCCTTCCACTGCCTTAACAATTGGGAAACAGCTTGGGTCCCTGAATAACCCCTTCCGTTGGCCAGATTTGGATCTAACTGAAATCTACCATCAACAGTTTTGAAAATAACTGGTAATACCCACAATTTATGGCACATCAAGTTAACCATAAGCATAAATCATATAGCACATAGCAACCAAATCGCATATAAAGGTAACTAAATCATTCAGATAAACAATCAAGATGTGTTCATGTTATTATAACAAATGCATATGTATACGGCCAAAAGTAAAGAAATTCTATAGGACAATATTTCGATTGAAGAGGGGCTACTTCTTTATTCTCATAAAAAGCCTTGTTACAGACTCTCGAGCTTGTAGGGGATACTTAAGGCCACACACTCGATCCCCCTAAACAAGTGCCTTGATGTCCACCTCAGGTCACTAGACACTCCCCCCCTAAAGACCATTCTAAGCAAAAACCTTATCGATAGGAGTAGATATACTTTTTCCTAATTGATATAAGGACTTTTCTCCTAACTCCTAAGGGCTCTAATGTACCATGACATATCGACGCGAAGATAAAAATCCAAGGATCACAATCATGTACTTATCTACTCGTACTGAACAAATTATCTTGGTCAAAATTATATAAATGCTCTCAAAAAGAGAAAAAAATAGAAAAATAATTTACATGAGTATTTTCCTTCAAATTTGGGCCATATGATCTTTCTTCATGTTTGATTTTTTTTGTTAAATTTTACCTAAATCTGAGCACATTTACCTGTCAAATTTGGTCATAAGTCCCAAATTGTGACACTTGATCAGATATGGCATGGCCCAAGAAAATGGATGTGTCGTGATCAAGATGAGCTGAGTTTAATATATGGTTTTTTTCTTTTAATTTCTTAGAATATCTATAGCCTATACGTAGACAAGTAGAGGTAGGACAATGCAGAGTAATCGTATGGTTTCTGACTCTCTACAGTTTGTATGCCTTGAGATATTAAAATTTAGGACAATACCCTTGTCACAATTATCACACTCTCTCTACTGTGTAAGTTTTCCATCCTTAAAAGTGGTTAATTTAATACCTTCAATAATTTAATTGCAACACATTTATCATATTTTATGACTGTTGGATTACATTTTCTATAATATAATTGAAATGCTAAACACACATTACAAATACTTAGGGCCTTTTTCTGTTGGGCCTCCACAATGTCATTGTAACTGGGCCCTTCACCATAAGAGTGCAACCTGGAGGCCACTTACTTCCTTTAACCTGAACTGCCACTCACTGCCCCTAACTCAAAACTTGACTTATCATTAGCATATTCCCATGTCCTATGTTCTCCAATTAGGTTCTTATTTGCTTGTTGGCATAAGTTGCCCAGTGGACAATGGATGCATGGAGTGCATCCTGTAAAGGGGAACAAGGAAAGGTCATTGGTAGTGGGGTGAAGCTAGGCGTATGTGGATGAAAGCATGGGACTAGCTGCCATATTGGAACAGAAGCATGCACAGTAGTCAGCAAAGTCGACACTACTTGTTGCATATATATTAGTATGAAATTGGGTGGTGCAGAGATCACTACTTGTTCCCAGGCGTCACTTTCCATCCAGTTTCACCAGACTTGTTGAATGATAGCTATAGCAAAATCCCTAATTTGCTTTGTGACTACGGTAAAAGACAGCGGCCGAAAGTAGGTATACAATTCATGTGTCCATCTAGGACACAGAAGCTGAATCAGAGAGAATATATACATTGGATGTAGTAATGTGGTTCCTAAATATATACAATTCACACAGAAATACATGCATGACATCCAGTGGCACACAAAAATTTGCTAGACTCGTACTATTTTGCTAGTATTTTACCGTAGAGTATAAAAAAATTAGTAAGACTAAAACTAACTTGTTAAAATTATAACCTGAACACTGCAACTAGGCAGAATTTGCCTTACTGACCATAAAGAATAATAATTGACCCATATTCTCAGCAAATCTCAAAGGTGACGCCAAACCAAGAAAAAAAAAATAAGGAAGTAAGTAATCAAAGTCACAATGAAACAAATACCATTCGAAGAACTGAAACTAACAATGGAATAACTTATATATCCGCCAACACTTCGTTTTCAATGTTTACCATTTGTGCCAGTGCTCGTGCCATTTTGGAACAGCTTCCTCCCAACCATCTGAGTAGTTGTTTTCTTTCTCTTCAAGTAGTACTCATTACTTCCCTGCAAGATCATAGGTGAGCTAGTTAGTGTGCTGTTACATGACTTCATATTCTGCATTCACAATGCCACAGCACCTTGGTTTTCAGTGTGCGATGATGACATCTTCATCCTCATAGAAGCTGTCTTTTGGGGTTTTTTTGGACCTCCCTTCTGAAGCCACCCTAGAAGCAGCCAACCCTTCTAGTATGGGTGCCCAATCGAGCTTCTCCATGATATATATGTCTGGTGGTGCTTTGTGAAACGGTAACTCTTCGTAAGGATCTGTTGGCCAGTCAATCTCATCAACACTCTTCTTAGAAGTGAGGAAATCAATAGGCTGCTTGGCAGATCCTATTGAAGACTCAACCTTGCTTGGCTGGGACTTGGGAGGTTGGCACGGGCTTCAACTTGTCAAGACTCTTCAGCACCTCTTCCTTGAAATTTTGCATGTCACTGACATGTATACCAATCATTGCGCAAATTCATGAAACCATCCTTCAAGCTTCTCATTGATGTCTCCACACAATAAACCCTTGACAGTAAATGCTGCATGGAAAAATTCAATGGAGTTCGCAAATGGCAACTTCTTCCATAAGATGCGGTGACAACCAACGTAAACGCAGGCAGGTACATTAAGGGATCGACTACTTTTATAGATATGAAACTATCTATAAGGAAAAAAAAAAAAAAAAGCCACAAGAAATAGGCTGAAACAGAAACAAAACAAGAAACAACATAAGTCTACAGCAAGTGAGGAAACGAGGTCAGCCTTTTAGATTCAGGGTCAAATAGGCAAACAGTTAAATTTATTTCTTCTCTTTCTGACCTATGACTTACGAATGAATTCCCTGTAATATGACTCCGAGATGAGAGCTAACCAACCCCTTGTAGCCATCTCTATGACCCATTAACTCGCTACCCACAAATCCCTCTTTTTTTTTCTTTTCCATTTTACTCAAAGTAATCATTCTCTATGAAAACACATTGACAAAAAAAAACCGAGCATTGGTTTTTAAGGGAGGAAAAAAAAACAAACAAAAACAGAAGTTGTTATCACCGAAGAGAGCCAATACGAAACACTAAGCCTCAAACAACTCTGAAGCCATGCACCGACTGAAGACGAGACCCAAGATATACAATTCATACCCATCAGTAGATGCCATCGAAGTGAGAAAAGAAAAAAAAAGGAACAAAGTTGTATCCAACCCAAATTGGGAAATCACCATCCCTCAGTACCAAAAGCAACACCTCCACCTGCTAAATTGACCGATGCTGCTATGCACCACCACAGCAGCACTAATTGCACTGTGACCCCGACCAAGCACGCCCCAGCCCACTTCGCCAGCTCCATTCAGCCAAACCCAAACACACGTTCAATCCCAACCAAATGAAGGAGCCATTTCCGGTCTACATGACGAATGAGGATGTGCACAAAGATATACTATGAACTATCCAAGTGAGAAATGTACACTCTGTAAACATTAACTTGGCAAAGATGTGAAATTCCGAATCACAAATGTATGTTTTTGTGAATTACATAATTTTCAACGCATTATACATGAGAATAATTTGTAAGTCAAATGTTAATGTATTTTTGTAGATCATCTACTTCTGCACATCATATGCGATACCTATTTCGCACCCTTGCAAATTATATAAATATGCTACTTAATTACGGTGAATAAATTTGTAATTTTGCAAACAATATATGGAGAATATCGATGCCATTACGTTGTTTCCTGATACACTTTGGTAATTTCCTAAACACATGGATAATATCAATACCATTATGTTATTTCCTATTATGTTGTTTCTTAAAAATATAGGCTTTTGTAAAAATATATACTTCTATAAAATATACAAATCTCCAACTTATAAACAACAATAATTTTTAAATTTGGTAAATAATTTGTAAGTTTGTAAACATATTTGACATAATAATTTGTGTAAATATATATATGACTGTAATTTCTGAGTTTGTAATTTTCCAAATAATAAAATTTGGCAATCTTGCACATTATAAATTATATTAACTTATTCACAATATTATATTAGTTCATGCTCAATTGTGACGGATATATGGCTAGGGTGCACATATCTTCCGTATGAGGAATACCACACATTCGAGTGAGCATTCATGAGGTGATCATGGGCCGTCTATGCACAAGTGCATTGGAGTTGTGGCTAGCGTGCACTATCTCTTTCCAGCAAGGATCGCAAAACATTAAGTTGAGCTATGCGTCGGCTCAACTCTACCCAAATAAATTTAGTTTGGTCACATACTGGTATTCAAATGAATCAAAATATTTGATTTCAATTCAGTTATAATTAAATTTTTTAATCATTTCACTTCTCATTATGTTTAAGCAAATGAACTAAAATCTCCTATGTAAATCTCAGTCAAATTGTACTAAACTAGCTCATATTATAAGTTTATTAGCACAGTTCATTTCATTCATTTAGTCTAAAAATTTTGTTAATACCATGTAGTAATCCATCTTATACTCCATGTTTAGTTCCAAGGAAATGAAAGCATGAAATTTTGTGCCATTAATGTTTGCCATAATTGAAATGAAATTAAACTATATATAATTGCCATCAAGTAATTGTTAAGTGATGATCAGTCTTTTAATCCATTAATAAAAACAAGAAAATAAATGCTAACATATTTGTGCCACTTTTGTAACCAATCATGTTCAATGAAATTACACAAAATTGCTACAAATTCATAATCATTTTTTAAATTAATTCGGTAACTCATGCTCCAATTGGACAGCATTCGGTTCACTGCCGAATTGAGAAACTTAATAATTGCAAATTGAAAATTCAAATATTTGACAACAAGACTTGAACAAAAATGCTGATTTCAGTTCATTGTGAAGAGAGAGAGAAAGAGAAAGTGTGTGTGTGTGTGTTGGATTCTCATAACTGTCATTGCATAATTATGCAGCTAATTACTGTCATCAATCATATTCAAATCATACAACACAGGGCATTCGGTTCACTGGGAAGATGGGAAACTTGACAATTGCAAACTAAGCTACAGTTACACTTCCATTACACACTTCCATTACATTTTCACATCCTACAACCATCAACAAAATAAGCTACAATTACATAGTACAATAAAATCAGCTCACCTTTTTTGGTGATTGTGTTGGGTTGGAGTTGTCAACCCAAGTCCCACATCGGTAATGGAAGAGGGAGATGCTGGGTTTATATATGTGTGGAAACTAC